>PUQB01000001.1:0-315000 GCA_003024785.1 Selaginella tamariscina
ACATTAGCATTATGTTTTAATATCACATGAATTTAATAAAAAGATAGATGACACTACATTAAATAGAATATGTTAAAATCATGATTATATTATACCTTTATTAAATATATATATTATTAAACAATTTATGTATTTCTTTATTTTCAACTTTAATAAATTTAAATGAAGTTGAGTGGCAACCTATTACAAACGAATTTAGCATTGTAGCTTCATTTTATATAAGCAATGTATATAACAAACATTTGAGCACCCCCTACATTTTTACTCTAACACACTGCTACTCAAAGATCACCATCAATCCATGTTTTTAAAGTAAATATAGGTGTGCTCCATGGTGAAAAAGTGGGTCCTTATGATAACAAGTTTAAAACGTTATAATTTAAAGATGATGTCATTACTATAGCTCGTGACTGTAATTCTGTAGTAATAACCTTGAGAAAAGATTGTTAAAGTATGGACTTCGATATGATTACTAAAAAAAGATAAATATGAAAGAATTTTTATTTTATATTATTTTCTTAAAAAGTTAAGAGTTAAAATAAAGAAATACATACTATTGTTTGTTAATATTATGTTAATAACTTATATGTATAAACCTTTGTTATGTATTTTACACTTCATTTATTTGATGAATAATAAAAAATATTAATTAAAACTTGATTAAACTTTTAAATCTTTACATTTGGGCATTTTTTAATAAATCATACATTATCTCAATTAAATGTGTATGACTTCAACTGACTATTTTCTAATTAGTTTAATAATATAAAAATGATATTACTTAACATATGAAAAATATAATCTTTTTTTATTACTATAATTTAAAAATATAATTAATGTTATAAATGTAATCGAAAGAGTTTTTATGTATGAGAGTGTGTGAACTTAATTATGTAATTAAATGTAGTGATGTGTTTAAGAAACTTGGTTATACCAAATCTTTATATTTATATACATTAATATTAAGTTGTATATTACATCTTTTAGTTGTACATGCTCTTTGTATTTAAATATTATATACACATAAAGATTCATGTTGTAAAGGAATACGAACTAAATTTATAATAAAACTTTAAAGGAATAAAAAGCTTAAAGTGAGATTTTATATTAAAATAGAGATATATGTAAAAGTTTATGGACATAATTTTTATGTATGAGAGTGTGTGAACTTAATTATGTACTAAATGTAAATGTTAAAATGATGTTTTTAAGAAACTTGGTTATACCAAATCTTTATATTTATGTACATAAATATCAAGTTGTTTATTTACATTTTTTAATTGTACATGCTCTTTGTATTTAAATATTTATATACACATAAAGATTCATGTTACAAAGAAATATAAACCAAATTTTATAATAAAATTTTAAAGGAAAAAAAATTTAAAGTGAGGTTATATATTAAAATAAGATATACATATGGACATAAAACTTTAAAAAATAACGTTATGTTAAAGAACATATGTTAATAAAAAATTTAAATATTTTAAAGTGAACTTACGATTATATTGATTAGTCATATGTGATAATGTTTATGATAAGGTTATAAGTTTTTTAACTCGGTATTTTAATTTATTTCAAAAATAAAATTTTAAATTATGTAACATTTTGCTTTAATATTGTAAGGTTAGTCATAAAGATCTTCTTTATAATATATTAAGCATATTTACATATGTTTTTAAATTTTCATGCTAATTTTATAAAAATGTAATTCATTAAATAAATAAATATATTTTATTAACAAAATACACATGTTTACAAGGAATTATATTGATTGTAACAAATTATAGTCTAAAGTGGCATTATATAACATTGTTTAAATATAACATTTCATAAAATAAGAGAGAAAGTTAAAGACAAAACTAAATTAATTATTCATTGATAAATTATGTTTATTGAATATAATATTTCATATAATAATAGTATTCTTGCAAATCCTTTGTCTATGTGTACATGTGCATACAATTATATTATATATTTATAAGAGATTTTCTTTTAAATAAGTTAATATGAAAATAAGTATATAAAATTTTTAGGACTAAAGTAAAAAAGATTTTTAAATAAATGAGCATATGAGATTCTTCAGAATTTTAAATACCTCTTATAATAATTTTTACTTACATTATTTATTCATTTTTCACTTTTATATTCTTTATTACTTCATTATTTTGATATTTATATTTGTATTACTTACCCAAGCATAAAATAAGAAAACCTACATTTAAAATGAGCACACTTCTTTTAAAAAATCTTCGATTAATTCTTTTATTCCTTATGTTTTTCATACTCCTAACCAATAAAAAAACTTAGAATTTTAAATTTTAAAGTTTTATCTATACAAATAAAAGAAACTATTAAAGACATTATGACCTTGTTTTAGCTTCAGTTTTATAAAAAATGTGTTAAATAAAAAAGAAATAATTAATATCTTATAAAATAAAAAGTTCACAACCGTACCAATTATTATTTTATTAACATTTAAACACTAAAGATCGTATTCAATTTATTTTATTTTTATATTTTTAACTTTGATACATATGTAGTATCATACTTATAACTAATCCTTTTCTTTTACATATAATTGCTTATGCATATTATATTTATTTATTTGCATTTTTAATTTTAATTTTACTTGCCTAATTTTAAAATATATTAAAATTATATATGTATATTTAATTTTTGTATTATTTTATAATAAAGGCATTATAAAAAATGATGGAATTAGATTATATATAGAAATTTTAACATAATTTTCTTAATTTATTTATAATTTAATCAAATAGAATTTTTGACATGATATATTTAAGTAAAAAAACTGTAAAAAAACTTTTAGCATTATGTTTTAATATCATATCAATTTAGTAATGAAGCAACTACATTAAATAGATATGTTAAATGGTGATGATATATTATACATCTATTAAACATACTTTATTATTAAACAAGTCATGTTTTTTTTACTTTCAATTTTATCTTTGATAAATATGATTACTAAAAAGAAATAAAAAAATATAAAAGTAATTTTTTTTTATTTTATATTATTTCTTAAAAGGCTAAGAATTAAAAAATAAAGAAAATACATACTATTGTTTTTTAATTGTATGTTAAGAACTTATATATGCACGTTGTAACTAAAGTGGGCATGATACGTGAAAATGGGAATATAAAATAAATTACTAATTAATACTTAAGTTTTAATTATTAATTAATCATTTAATTAATATGTAATTAAGCCTTAATATTAATTAATTAATTAATTAATCCTTCAATAACCTTACTTAGTAAGGAATATTCTTAAAATATTTTAGAATATTCATATTATTTTAAAAATAGTTTACAATAATGAAGAAATACTATCAAACATATAATTACAAATGAAATCATTTTCTTATCAACATGTGTAATTTATTATATACCTTCCTACAACAAAATCTTCTATTTTGTCTAAATCATCACTCTCCGGATTAATCAAATCATTTTTGGTCAATATCTTGATGTTGTTGCCACCACTTAACACTCTCACGAATGCAATTGGGAGTTGCCATCCTTGTTAATACATAAGATGTGATAAGAAGGTCTGCATAAAGGCTCATCTAAAAACTGACGTTCCTTAAGAATAATATTATAAAGCGCCCGGTTGCTATCCTTCATTTTATAAAATTCAATATCACGAGAAAGAAAAGCTTCAGGAAATGTATGATACGGTGGATACTGCTCACAAAAATTTTCGAGATTCTTCTTTCTGAGGCACGTATCCAAGTAGTTCACTAGCTCATCCATGATATCGGTATCAGAATATGGATCGAAAGTGATTGGATGAATACAAGCAATGTTTTGGTTGAGCATAGCCTTCTGAGGAGAGTCGTCATACTTATCTGTGCATTCTTCATTATCCTTAAGCGACTGATCTCCCCATGAGTCCCAATTATTCTTTCATTCTTGAAGAAGTGGCTTGCTTTCCTTTCTTATATTGTGAAATTCGAGAGGTTTATAACATATTCGCTGGTCAAAAATCCAATCTTTACGAATCACCTCTTCTGCAACACTACAATGTTTCTTAAGCAAATTCAACAGCGGTGTTAAGTTATGAATCTGCATGCATGACCAAATCCCCACAAGCGCACCCATCTCCTTAAGCTTTTGAAAGAGACGATCCAACCCTGGACGAAAAATAATATCATATCGAAATTTACCATGACAAGGAATGAAATCTCCTTGTTTGATTTCTTTTTTCCTATCCTCGGGCCTTTGTCGATGAAGCAGAACACCATTGACATCCAACAACACAATATGGCCATGAGTAACATGAGATAGCGTTGCCTCTTGAATACTTTGCAAATCACTTGTTTGCTCCCTTTCACATTTATCCGTTGCCACTATCTCGTTGCCTATCCCTTCATCATTTAATTGTACATCATCCTTACAAGATTCAGATATTGCATGCGCTGAAGAAATTGATTTCGGAACTGAAGCCAATAAAAATGATGATGAAAAAACTGAAGTGGCCCCCATGGTAACGATGTTTTGAGCTGCATTATTATCCATTTCCTGCATGAACTCTGTCATTCTGACATGTGGCACAAGAAATTGTCGCCAAACCCCTCTCTTACCTCATGCCAATGCTGAAAATCCATGTTCTCAATTGTTTCATTACATCTGCAAAATGATAATTAGCTGACCTTAAAATTATCAAGGTATATTATTTACCTTGTTAATGTGTGACCCATGTTTGAACTAAAAGCTTCATTAATCCTTGAGAATTTATTTTCTGTACAAATATAAACGAAATATACAAAAATGCCTTATGTTACACTCATTTACAACTATTCGTCACTCTAACAATTCATTAACAATTCTTCTTCGCTATTACCTTCTGAGTGAGGCGAAGAAGGTCTAAGCCGCTTGTGAGATGGTTCAAGATCTTCTGCATCTTCTATTGATGTTTCCATGGGTAATGGAGTGTGCGAATGTTCTGTACTCCTCGAGATAACTTCCGGTCTAATATCTGATTGAAGTTCGTCCTCAGACTCCGACATTGAACCAGATTCGTCTTCAGAGCTATCGCACTTATCTGGGGGAACTTTCTCAAATACTCCTTTATGGATTCGTTGGGGTACTCAGTTGAGAACCTATCTATCCACTTGTTCAGGTCCTCAACCATGGTCTTATCCTTTTCAACGGCAAACACACATGTATGCCGAAGGTAACACTCCTTCAAGACGGACCCCCTAGTGCAGTAGTCAAAAACCCACGCATCACTGTGAGGACCCCTGATCAAGTTGACGATGCTCCGTGCCGCTTGACTTGTGATGTTTGGATAACGTACATTGCCGAATACGTCACTCTCCTATCGGTGTATCGGATGGAGGTTCAGGGCCGTTGGAGTGCAAACAGATGCCTGGCCAGTCATTTGGAAGTTTGAAATTGTTTGGCGCATTCCTAACAACCAAGTGAACAACGAATCAATGCACTTGGATCAGCATCATTCATATAAAATCCTGTCCAACGATGTTATTCCTCTTGGCAAAGGAGAAGGCAAAGGTATCGGTGACATGAGCAAGAATCAAGAAATAAATACCTGAAAACGTAGATATCAGTCAAGAGTGCAAGTATGAATTCAATAATAAATACCTTCTTTGTACATGCTTGCACGGCTAAGTTTCTCCACCAAATCCTCTAGTGTCCTGTCTGTCGAAGGATTTTTTGACACCCGCCGATCCATCACGAACAATTGAAACGGTTTCCTACAAGCAGTGATGGTACCCCATAAAGTCTCCGAATCCAACAACAAACATCTGTAGGGCTTGTCGTGATTCGTAGCATCCTCCTTTATAAGGTTCAACTCGGTTCTCCGCTGCTGAAGGACTGCCATAAGAGAAGGCGTCATGCAATGTTCTCCTTTTGGCGTTGGCGTGCAATAGATTCTTGCCCAGATCTTCCGATTGATTCACCCATTCGACAAGCATATCATCGTTTGTCACATGCAAATATTTGCTGACCTCTTCGTATGTTGAAGCCGAAATCCAACCCAGTTTGTGGCAGTGTATTCCCAACCACTCCTTGAAGTGCCTGACCGTCTTCAACTCCATTGCCTTGAGATGAAAAGGAGAGGTGGGCTGCTGTTGTTAATTGTAATTTGCCATCAATCACCAAATCAGCCAAGACTTCCATCTCCTCCATCGTTGTTCCATTTAAAGGCTTCAACCATGTGAGCTTGAAATCGTTGTCTACATCCTTTATAGATTGAACAGACTTAGCCTTCGGCGTCTTACTGGGTTTCTTTGCAGACTTTCTGAGGGCTCCACTTCACTTGTCTGCTTCTTCTTCAGTGTTCCTTTTGCAAAGGATTCCATAATCCCCAACCATTTGGCAAAGATCCTATCCTCGGGACAAGAAATCAACATCATCAGAAAGGATGTTTCCTTCCCGCCCACCTGGGCAAAATCAACTGCTACAATTTCTTCAACTCTCTGAGGAAAAAGACAGATTAATATACCGGCGAGATAAATCCCGCCCAAACAATTTGCTTACCCGGTATTCCGCAGATTGTGTATTCCCTGCGGTAGCTCTTTGTGGTCGCTGAAGAGATTCCCACACGGCTCGCGTGTGTTTGAACTTCTCCCATATTTTGCTGTTGTAGTGGTTGGTGTCTGCAGCGTCCCATTCCGCCGATAACTTATGGTACTGCTCGATTGTGAGATTCGGCTTCGCTAAAAACGCCGATCTTTTCGTCAGCTTCTCACGGGTATGCTCGGAAAGTTTTGTTGCCATCGTTCCTTTGTTGTGTTCGTCGAGAAGTCGTTGGGCTGCCGTTATTGTGTGCTGGCCACTAATGATGTAGTACTTAACTGATTTTCTATTCTCCGTCTGAACCTTCCTCATTTGTTCGGTGTTGTGATCCACACTTTGTCAGCGCCTTTGTCTTCTCGTAGTATGCGCACAAAACAGCATTATGTGGAACGGTGTAAGAATTGTCGTCCTTCATCTTCTCCATGAGCTCAGCTACACGTTCCTGATTCAGTGGCCTGTAATTGAAGTTTGGGTTGACGCTGCAATACTTAACCCTACACTGGTAAATCCTATCATCCAACATCATTTCCTTGTGGCTTATTGCAGCATGGACGCCACAGGTGCAGCTGACAAAACGACTAATGATTTTTTCTACGATCCGAATCAACATGTGTGATCCCCGATTGATGCTGTTCTAATGTTCTCGGCACACTCTTCCAGCTCCCGAAATTTGCTAAGCAAATTGAACGTGATCTGTAAAGAACCTGAGACCAAGCCACCCTCTCAATCTCCTTTATGATGTCGCTGTGTTCTTCTTCAATGTGAAGAGGGACGATTGCTCCACTTGCTGATTTTCTGTATTGTGAAGCAATATCTCCTGACAATACACCTACTCGATGAGTCTGAAGATCTTCGAAGTAGACATCCAGATGGATCCCCTCCATAGATGGGCTTTCGTTGAGTTGAAGAAGAACTCCAAGGTCAACATCATTAGTGAACACGTGAACGTCATTATCCACAAGTCGACAAAACCACCCGAAATTAATGTTGTAACTGGCGACCTCTGGATCCGAGAACGTGACATTGGATGGAAAGGCATATGTGTCGAGCATCGTTCAATCTGGGTTCACAGCATGCTTTCGGATGCTTGACTAGCACACCCACTTTCCATTGTTTTGCTTGTCCATGCGATGTGACAGAGGTTAGTTTGACAGCAACCATGGTTTTCCAATGCGCTTCCCGTTTAGTTTGAAATATGGCCAAGTTGATTCCAGAATCCCCCTGCCCATCTCTTCTCCTGCTCTCGTCTTTAATGTCACCTCAATTCCACATCTGAATACAAAAATGATTAGTTCAAGCACATATCCGAGTATAACAGATTTTATTTTAATTCTTACCCAGAATTTGACGACGACTCCATACTAATGACTCGATCTCCTTGTTTAATTAAATCGTCCTTCTGCAAAATAATACACTATGAATACAAATCATATAAAAACGCACACACACTTGTATAAACCCGAATATACAAAAATAATACACAGAGAGAAGTAGACGGAATTAACTGTCCAAAGCTCACTTTGTGCTAGTCAAAGAAAGATAACATTTCGTTTTAGAACCACCACAAATGTGAGCTCTGGACAGTTTTACATAGTTTCCTAGCTTTTACTCGAAATATTATGATAAGATGATAAAAGTAAATAAAATGAGATATGCAACTTATATATACTAATACACATATATATTCACATGGAAGGTGCGGCGGGATTAATCTCGCCACCCCTTCAATGCCTCCTGAAAGAGTGGGCGGGATTAATCTCGCCACCTTTCTGGAGGCCTTGAACGGGAGTGCGGAATTAATCTTGCCACCCTTCTCGGTCTCAGAGAGAACTGGGCAGGATTTATTTGGCACACCCCTTCAGTGACTCCAGAAAAAGGCGGGATTAATCTCGCCCACCATGTAAGGGATGGTTAAATGAATTTCCCCACCCTTCCCATTCTCTCCATTGGTATGTTGTAAACCTTCTACGTCTCAGACAGAAACGTTTGGGATTGGTCCGACTCACCAATGGAGAAAAAGGAAGGGTGGCGGGATTCATTCCTCCAACAGGCATTGAAGGCTCGGCGGGATTAATCCCGCCGCCCAGGGCCTTCACTCGGTCCCTATGCGGCGGGATTAATCCCGCGGACGCCAATTCCCTGCTCGAATCGGCGGGATTAATCCGCCGCCTAGGCCTTTAGGCAGGCCTTTGGCGGCGGGATTAATCCCGCCCGATTCCGCGCAGGGCACGGGATTAATCCCGCCGCCCCGGCCTTCACTTGGGCCTAGGCGGCGGGATTAATCCGCCGCGCATGCCCTGCGCGAAATCGGGCGGGATTAATCCCCGGATTCCGTGCAGGCGGCGGGATTAATCCCGCCGCCTAGGCCCTTCAGGTAGGCCAATGGCGGCGGGATAAATCCTGCCCGATTCCGCGTAGGACATGCGTACGCAGCGGGATTAATTCCGCCGCCCAGGCCCTTCACTCGGGCCTTAGTCGGCGGGATTAATCCCGCCGGACGCCAATGCCCTGTGCGGAATCCGGCTGGATTAATCCCGCCGCCTAGGCCCTTCAGGCAGGCCAATGGCGGCGGGATAAATCCCGCCCAATTCCGCACAGGGCATTGGCGTCCGGCGGGATTAATCCCGCCGCCGAGTGGCTAATTATATAGCAGCGGGATTAATCCCGCCGCTACACACACACACACACACAGATATATACAGATTATACAGATACTGGTACACATAATATATGTATGTATACATAGGTGTATATATATATATGTGTGTATATGTATATCGTGTGTATGCGTGTGTGAAACAAATAAAATCATACAGATAAACAAACACACACACACACATATATATAGATAAATAAATAGAATATATATATATATATATATATATATATATATATATATATATCTGTGTGTGTATATGTATACGAGTGTGCGTGTGTGCGAGAGATAGAGATCTATAGAGAAGAGAGAGAGAGAAGGAGATATATATATATATATATATATATACAGATATATATATATATATATATCTGTGTGTGTATATGTATACGAGTGTGCGTGTGTGTGCGAGAGATAGAGATCTATAGAGAAGAGAGAGAAAGAAGGATATATATATATATATATATCTGTGTGTGTATATGTATACGAGTGTGCGTGTGTGTGCGAGAGATAGAGATTTATAGAGAAGAGAGAGAGAGAGGATATATATATATATAATATATATATATATATATATATATATATATCTGTGTGTATATATGTATACGAGTGTGCGTGTGTGTGCGAGAGATAGAGATTTGAATTTTATTATTAAGATACACACACATATAAATATATATGTGAATAAAAATAAATAAATATCACAAATAAACGCAGAGGAGTGTGCGTGTGAGAGAGAGAGAGAGAGATCTCACCTGTGTGAGAGAGAGAAGCAGATTTCGCTGTCGCCGCCGCACCGCCGCCTTACAAACCCTAGGAATATACCCTAAAAGGAATAGAATATATATTAACCCTAATGAAATATTCCTTCTAAGAATATACTTAAACCCTAAAAAGAATAAACTATAGATTCGCCCTAAACGAATATTCTTTCATTATATTATCAACATGTGTGCGTGTGCGTGGGTGTATCACATACACCCCAAGAATAAATATCATGCACGGGTTTAACACGTGTGTGTCCATGAGAGTGTTAAAGTTTCACGTGCAGCGATACATATATACACACATAGTATTATACACATAGACATACATACATATTAGTACATATTAATATTAGAGAGACAGAGTACAGGATCATGTATGGTGTGTATGTATGATAGAAGAGTGACAATACATATTATGGATTATGCATGGTGTGTATGTTTGAGAGAAGAGAGACAGTACATATTTACATGGATCATGCATGGTGTGTATGTATGAGAGAAGAGTGAGAGTGTTAACAAATTAAATTCATACACATTGGATATATTAGTACACACATATACATACACACGTGTATACACACAGACATACATACATATTACATGTGTAAATTCAATGTAGGGTTTAGGGTTAGGATGGATCATGCATCGTGTTTATGTATGAGAGGAGTGAGTGTTATACACAGATATACATTATACATATTACATAATATTGTAACATCAGTACATATTATGGATCATGCATGGTGTGTATGTATGAGAGAAGAGACAGGCTACATATTATGGATCATGATCATGCATGGTGTTATGTATGAGAGAAGGGATTATGCATGGTGACACTGTGTATGTATGAGAGAGAGAGATAGAGTGTTAACAAATGAAAATCGTACACATTGCATATATTATATTAGTACACATATATACATACACGTGTATACACACAGACATACATATACATTACATGTGTAAATTCAATGTGTTGCATACACACACTGAGTACATATAGATCATACATGCGTTGAACATGATGTTTTTCAATAAAGAAGCAACATATAATTTCTCAAGTTTGGTTTAGGGCAATGTGCATGTGTGTGCATAATATGTGTCTCTGTAAGTGCTTCTAATGCGTGTGCACATGTATATATAAATTTATGATTGTGTTTATATATAATATGTGCAAAACAAACATCGAATAATTAAGAAAATAATATTAATATACACATTATGAACATATTTTAAATTATACATAATAATATATCTAATATATAGCCATATATAGTTTTAATAATATATATTAATTTAATATTGATAATAAGGTTTAACACTAGAATATTCTTGAAATAATAACAAATTAATTGAGAAAATCCCATTAATATATACGAATAATTACCGAGATAATAATAAGACTAATTTAATTATGATAATTAGGTTTAATATTGGAATATTCTTCGAATATTAAGAAAATAATAAAGAATATCCCATTAATAGTAGGAAATGTAAATTAATTACTCGAGTAATTAAGAAAATAATAATAATAAACAGACTATGAATATATTTTAAATGATACATAATAATATATAAATTTATTTATTGTATTAATGTATATATATATATATATATAATATAAACTTAATAATATATACTTGAACATTAAGAATGTAGAATAATTACAAAATTTTCGTAATATTAAACAGCTTGAAGCACTTGAATGACATTAAATGCAATTTTAAAACACTCATTGGAATTGGAAAGTATATATGTCAGACTGTCGGTTATTTGTTTCAACTCATCTTAAATTTTCTTTTCTGTTATTTCAAAAATTTCGAATTTCTGACATAAGTATTATCAGTCTGACATGTAAATTTGAAAATACATTTAATTTCCCACTCAAATTCAGATCTGGTTTTTTCTTCGGCAAGGGTTTCTTCATTTTCACTCTTCAGATTTTCTTTTTTCTTCTTAGTGATCAGCTCAGGAGCGACATTAAATTGGGTGCGCTATTGTTTATAGGAAAGCACGGCGCCTTCAGTGCTGTTTACAAGTAAGTATTATAAACAAATTTAGATATATTTATAAAGATTCACTCTCTTACATTCTCTCTTAAATTTTAGAATTTAGGAATTTAGGAATGCATTAGGATTACAATATATTCTGTTAGGGATTTATCCCGTTTAAATATACTTTTAACTTAGTATTCTCGGTTAGCCGGGGCGGCGGGATTAATCCGGCCATTTTTTTTCGCCTCTTTGAAGAGGTGGCGGGATTAATCCCGCCACCATCCCTTTCATAGCTATGGCAGAATTAGTTCGGGCAATGCTTCTCCGCCTCTTAAAAAGAGCGGCGAGATTAATCCCGCCGATAACTCTCTCAACTGATAATGATTTACTTGAATTTATTAGAAAGAGTTGTCGGCGGGATTAATCTCGCCAACCATTTTAGGAGGCAGAGAAGTATAGCACGATGGTGATCTCCGGGCACCATAACGATGAGAATCAGTGAACAGGAAGCTGAATATGTAGTAGAGGTGGCGGGATTAATTTCGCCACTACTTTCCCTGTTTTAAATATTTGTGGGCAGAATTCATCCCGAATCTCTTTGAAATCATAGTTTCGGAGATAGTTGTGGGCGGGATTAATCCCGCCGCTTATTCCCCGTCGTCAGAGTTGTGGGCAGGATTAATCCCGCTGCCTATTCTCCGTCTTCAATGTTGTGGGTGGGATTAATCCCGCCCCCTCTTCCTCGTCGGAGGAATTTGCGGCGGGATTAATCCCACCGACTCTCACAGACGAGGAAGATCCGGCGGCGGGATTAATCCCGTCGGTACTTCCTAGTCGGAGGGAGCCGCGGCGGGATTAATCCCGCCACTACTTCCTCGTCGAAGGGAGCCCGCGGCGGGATTAATCCCGCCGCTACTTCCTCGTCGGAGGGAGTCTGCAGCGGGATTAATCCCGCCGGTACTTCCTCGTCTGAGGGAGCCCGTGGCGGGATTAATCCCGCCGCCTCTCTTCGACGGGGTAGAGTCGGCGGCGGGATTAATCCCGCCGACTCTCTCCGATGGGGTAGAGTCGGCGGCGGGATTAATCTGCCGACTCACTCTGAAGGGTAGAGTCTGCGGCGGGATTAATCCCGCCCATCAGTTATATTAATAAAGCATGAGATATTATTTTTTATATAATTATGTATTATTACACATGCATATTATTAAGCAACTGCAGTTATGATTTCTTACAAATATTGCATAAATAGATATCATAAATAACACAATTTTTTATGTGCAGGACAATATGTATAATACTGGAGATAAAGTATGTCTTCTTCGGAACAACGAGATAGTTGGCATTGGAACTGTAGAAGTTCGAGATGATAATGCATCATGTCACAATATTGCCCAAGGATCTTGTGTGTACGTATGGGTGAACACCATTTTCAAGCATGTTAAGGTTCCTGGAATGGAATTTGAGGAGGGTTCTCCTGTATTGTGGAATTTGGATGAAGTCAAGGCTGACACAAAATATACAGAGTCACAAACAAACAGTAGCACGAGTTTTCCAGATGATGGCTTGCCTGCTGTGATGGATGAGGTGATTCTCTTTCTTCATGAGATTGAGGTTGGGAGAGGCATCATCACAGCTATAAATCCAATGGAAGTAGTGTCAGAAGAGAAACTAGGGTCCGACTTCGTGGTGTAGTTTGTGACAGAGGTTTCACCTAATGGCACTTTGCATCCTAGATCCCTCGTGAGGTGGCGAACATCTGAATTAAGACGGCAAGATGGTTCAACATATTCTGGGTTGGATTTCAATAATAACAACCCGGAAGAACAACTCATATTTGAAGAGGTTCCTTGCATTGGTCCTATTAAAAGAAAAAGGCGATTCATGGGTTGTAGATCTTCCCCTGCAAGTTTCAGCAAGAGGATGAAGATGGATCCTACATCTTCCGAAAGTGTTACGAGCATTTCCACGATTGACTGCTGCAAGAAGAAGTGTTGTCAGATGGCAGACCGGAATGAAATTACCCAATGTAGACATGTCTTTCGTACGCTCACCCAAAAGCAAAGGCATGAGTTTGTATATGCTGCACTAACTGGGTGTATTGATGGAATGGCTTCGGACACAGGTTATCAGAGTACATCCATGGTATTTAATAAGGTGGCCATATGCTTCAAAGCTTGGTACAGTATATATGAGATCCCAAAGACAACGTTCTACCGTCGGAGGGATGAGTGGTTAGATGGAGCACGAACCTCAATACATGGGAACACTGGCTTGGTCAAAACCCGCTCTCACATTATGGCAGCCATAGAGATACTCAAGGCTTTTTTGGAAGCAAATGCAGACAGGATGCCTCACAAATGCCGAACCACAAATGCAGGGGTCAGGGAAATCTCAAGGTTTTACCTTTAATCTACACTCAATTGAAGCTGTGTGAACATGTGAACAAGTGCTTCAGCTTGATGGGGCTGCAAGCAATCTGCACTGGTACCTTCAACAACATATGGAATACTCATTTTAAGGATGTGGAGATTGCAAAACACTCTAGCTTTTTCAAGTGTGACACTTGTACATCATTGAAGGCTGCAGAGGCTTGTGCAAAAACCTTGGTGGAGATCACTGCCATTCAAAAGAAGATGGAGGCCCACATGATTGCGCAACAAACTTGCCGGTCTCAGTACTATGCACACTGCATGCTTTCTGTGTCACGCCCATCAGAGTACATGTGCTTGATCCATGACAAGATGGATCATTCAAAGACCAGCATTCCAAAGCTCTTTGCAACACCAAAGTGCCTTGGAAATGTCATGAAACTTCCGATTTCATTGACATGTGTGTTAACACATGGACACGGTTGTGAATCATATGGACACTTTTCACTTCCACATTGGTCTAGCGACTCCAATTTCACTATTGGGTCGTTGGCCATGTGTTTCAGAAACCTTGAAGCCCACTCACAGACAAGTCCTATCGGTGATCTCAAAGTGAAGAAACAACACCTTCAACCTTTACATAATGCTCTCATGAACACGTCTGCACTTGAGGCTACTTGGGAATATGAGAGGCATGTCAGCAACCTGCACAAAAAACAGATGGCCCTGTTGAGAGTTCAGGTTCAGTGGAGGGATCTAGCTCAAATAGTGTACATGTGTCCTCAACATCAAATAAGCTTCCTCGTCATTTGCTTTTACAGATGGATAATTGTGTAGGCGAGAACAAAAATAGGTAAATCATTTTACTTAAGGGTTTCTCAAGCTTATACTTACTTTTATTTTCTAGATATGTGCTAACATACTTGTCAATGCTTGTTGCCAAAGGTGTGTTTGAAACAATCACGCTCAGTTTTTCTTATGGTTGGTCACACTCATTAAGATATTGATGCGTTCTTCAGCAAGGTCTCCAACTCTACAAAAAGGACAAGTGCACTTAACCTTACTGCATATGATGAATCTTTTTGAAAAATTGCATCTCCAAAAAAAGTTGTGCTTTGCTTGTGACTGAGGTGCCAGACTTTCAAAAAAATTCTCAAGGAGTATATAAAAGAGGGGAGTGATTCTTTTAGTTGGTCACCTTGTGCCGCTACAATTCTTTTTCTCCATACGAGATGGTATACCTATTATGCAGTACAAGTTACGGCCATCAGAGCATGAGTGGTTACCGAAAGAGGGCTTAATGCTCTTCAAAAAGTGGAGAGAATGGAAAGCCACTTCTCCCAGAAGGACAACCAGACCCTATTCCATTGAATGCCCAGCTCAAGGAACAAGAGGTTATTATTGATGGCATCAAAAAATATGTGGCATGGGTTCAAAAATCGATGCCAAAGAATTCTGATAAGGCAACTGGTTACTCAGAACTATATAAGCATGTGGTTGACTATTGGGAGACTGTTGTTCGAGAGTTGGAAGGGCCTACTATCACAAGTACAGAATTGCAACACCCTTTTTGGCCTAAAAACAAAGTGGCGAGAGGAGATTGAAAATGACATCACTGAGCACAGACCGACATAAAAGCCAGTAGTGATGTGGAAGTGCAAACCCCACACTTTGTTGGACAAAGGAACCAAAAACCTAAAGCATACTTTGATTGTTGCCAGGATCTTCAAAAACTAATGATGGTTCTCATTACTCCAAATGCGTCATATAATCAGCCTATTTGGATGGGTCAAATTATCGACACACCTGAAGTAATCACACAAAAATAGTATTTAAGGTTGCATGGTTCAAACCACAAAAAGGCGACACAAGAAGGAGAGCGAAAGATATAATGGATGCCTAGAGAAAACATGATCTCCCAATCAAAAAAGACCTAGCATGTTTTATAAATGTTAAATCCATTCGATATGGGTAGATGTTAAGAAGCGTTGATAAAGTCACGATTAACAAAACTGCAAGGGAATGTATGTTTCTGAAGCTTAAAGCAATTACAAAATATATAAATATCATATATTTAATATTCATAATTATTATAAACTCTTTAATAATAGTACCAAATTGTTTACTTAACTATATAAATTTAAAAAAATGATATGGAAGATTGACTATATTATTATAGGATTTTTTATATATTATTACTACTACAAATTTTTAATTAATAATGTTATATTTAAATATTAATATTTTAATAACAACATCAATATTTATATAATGTACCTCTTATGCTCTTCCTTAATTGTTATATTAGGCAATATATTATATAATTTAATACCTTCTACTTTATAATGTTATTAATTTTTGTTCAATGAATGCTATAATTTATTAAAAAGTAGAATACAAAATAAAATATTCTAAAGAATATTCTATTTTTCAAACATATATTCTAAAGAATATTCCTTTAATATTAGAAAATGCTAATTAAATAGCTAAAATTGCTAATTATTAGGAAATGAGACTATAGCCCATGCCCATTTTAGTTACAACTTGCAATATATGTTGTACTTACTATAAACCTTTATTATGTATTTTACACTTTATTTATTTGATGAACAATAAAAAATATTAATTAAAAATTAATTAAACTTTTAAATCTTTATATTTAGAACTTTTTAAGTCATAAAAACCTTATATTAATATGTGAGTGTGGGTCAAAGATACTTATATGTTATATAATTGAGGTACAATGTATGATAGTAATTATTATGTTGGTCGTTCTTAATAAATAATACATTATTTCAAGTTAAATGTGTAGGAGCTCAACCATCTCTTTATTAATTAGTTTAATAATATAAAATGATACACTTACATATGAAAAATATAATTGTTTTTATTACTATATTTTAGAAATATAATTGATGTTATAAATGTAATTGAAAGAGTTTTTATGTATGGAAGTGTGTGAATTTAATTATGTAATTAAATATAAATGTTAAAATGATATGTTTAAAAGACTTGGTTATAACAAATCTTTATAGTTATGTACATAAATATTAAGTTACTTATTACATCTTTTAATTGTACATGCTCTTTGTATTTAAATATTATATACACATCAAAATTCATGTTACAAAGAATACAAATCAAATTTATAATAAAACCTTAAAGGAAAAGCAATTTAAAATGAAGGTTTTATACTAGATAAAATATATATGTAAAAGTCTATGGACAAGAAACTTAAAAAAAAATAAAAGGTTACATTATAGGTATGGATGTGAAGACTTTTTATAATGGTATAGATAAGTATAACAAAGATAATATGACTGATTAATATTATGTTTATTTAATGTCTACTCTACATTAATAAGTTTTACTAAACAAGCAATTTACATAAATGAAATTTAAGATGGGTAAAAAGCAATGTATTATACTTAAAATGAAAATTTTAATGTTGGTAAGAACATGGATAGGGTAAATTTAATTTAAGAATATTGAATGAGTTAATTATGTACGATTTGTAAAATTTGACATAGTGTTCAAAGATGTTTAACATATACTATTGATTTAATTATATTTTAGTAATAGAAATATATTTACATATTTAATCTTCATTTATAATAACTAAATTGATTTTAATTTTATTTTTTCTGTTTAGAAAGTTAAGTATTTTAATAAAACACACATTTAAAACCTAATGGTATATATATTTAAAACATGTACTATTAATATATTTATGACTATGTAATGTGTAAATAGTTTTATAAACTTCTTATAAATGTTTGTATAATACTTTGAGTTGACAAGAATATTTCGAGTATACTTAGATCCGACGTTTATAATAAAACCACGCGTTCAGTTGATAACATCCACGGCTGGAATGAAGCATATATCCCATTTAGGGCAACGATGCTTACACATGTAAGAGCAGTCGAGAAAATCTCAAAGTTGCGAGAAGAGGCGAAGAGAATAGCACCATTTGGAAGGCATTGGTTGCAGAGATTAAGAAATGCGGCACAACAAAGGACTTAGAACGAGGTAAGGTTTTGCATTCTAAGGCAATAGCAGATGGCTGCTACAACAACAGATATGTATCACACACTCTGATATCCATGTACGGGAATGCGGCAGCATGTGGGATGCACAGAATGTTTTCGACAACATGGTCCGGCACGATGTCGTTTCATGGACGACTCTGATGCTTGGATACGTGGAGAATGGGAGAGTTTACTAGCTTTAGACGCTTTCACCAGAATGGCTGCTCACCGGACCGTATCACGTTTTGTTGCTGCACTCAAGGCCTGTGCAAGCTTGGAGTCGGACAAGAGTGTCCGTCTACAGAACGGACGGCCGTTCATAAACTCAACAGGAGTGTCCGTCTACAGAATGGGACGGCCGTTCATAAACTTGCAAGAGAGAGGGGCTTGAGAGAGATCCCCTCGTGGCAAACACACACTGGTGTATATGTATTGCAGCTCCGGTAGCATGCGTGAGGCACAGAAGTGTTTCGATAGCATGGCGGAACACGATGTTGTGTCCTTTAACTCACTAATGCTCGGATACGTGGGAGACGGGGAGAGTTTGATGGCATTGGAGGTGTTTTGCAGCATGGATTGTGCACCCAACCATGTTACATTTACCGCTGCGGTCAAGGCATGTGGTGCCTTAGCAGTGGAGAAGAAGACTTGTTTACAAAAGGGAATGCTTATTCATAGACAAGCCAGAGAGGCTGGGTTGGATAAACACATAGTTGTGGCAAACACACTCGTGGACATGTATGGCAAACTTGGTAGCATGTCTCACGCTTGCAATGTTTTTGAGAGCATGGCTCATCACACAGTTTGTCTCCTGGACAGCCTTGATACTTGGATATGTGGAAAATGGGGAAGGTTTTGTGGCTTTGGAGGTGTTCGCTAACATGGACTGTGCACCAAACAGTGTGACATATGTAGCTGCTCTAAAGGCATGTGCTAGTTTGGGTGCATTAGAAACTGGACAGGACATCCCATGACCAGCTCTGTGAGCTTGGATGGGAACAGGATGAAATAGTGGCGAACTCTTTGGTGGACTTTTATGCAAAATGTGGTGACATGACTACTGCTGAAGAGGTGTTTAAAAAGCATGCGTTGTCGAGATATAGTCTCGTGGACTTCATTGCTTGGAGGATATGCTTTACTGGGTAACACATGTGAGGTGTTTACTGTGGTTAAGAGGATGCAGGACGCTGGTATGCAAATGGACAGTGTGACAATGCTGTTAATTCTTTACGGCTTGTAATCATGCTGGTAATGTGGAAGAAGGGGAATACTATTTTGAGTCCATGTCGAAATACAGTTCAAGTGCAACTTTGAGCACTATACATGTATGGTGGACATGTTGGGAAGAGCCAACAGGTTGCAAGAGGCACTATCGCTTGTGACAAGCATGCCCTTTGAAGCCAATAGTGGCATGTGGATGACTTTTGTTAGGGGCGTGTGGGAAATGGAGTAATGTGGAGGTGGGTAAGGTTGCATTCCATGCATATCACTCTCAATGAGGACATGTTCGATGTCACAGCTGCTATGTGTTGATGAGAAACTATATAGGAGGCTCGGCATGCAAGCCGAGGAAGAGCTTGTAGAGGGGTGCAAGGAAGAAAGTGAACAGTTTGAAAAACACCAAGACAGATTGGTTGCATGGTGTTGAGGAAGGATATGTAGTTTGCACTAGGAGATAAGATAGAAAGGCAGGTGAATACCAAAGCTAAAAGCACTCTTGAGCATTGATATGTGATCATATGAACTTATCTATGCTAGCATGCATGTATATACAGACCTCATGTCATGTAACATGTATAATATTACATATAATACTATATAAAATGTATAATAACTTGCCTTTCTGTTGATTGATTTAAAAAGTATTGAAGTCTCAACCAGTTATACGAATATTTGTCTTGTCAAATGCACACAAGTACACACATAGTAATAAAACGGGTATGCATATATATTTATTATAACATAATTCTATATATGTTTATAAACCAGAAAAGATATAACAGATAGAAGAAGGAAACATGGTCAAACCTGGCAGTCACCTCTCATCCTTTGCAAGAGAGACGACAATTTCTTCACACTCCTTTCCATCGTCTAAACCACAGTAATTAGTATACACTATCTCCTATGTATGTGGATGTTCTAAGAAACCCCCACAAGAGAGAGAGACAAGTGTGTGTGTGTGTGTGTGTGTGTGTTAGGGAGAGAGAGAGAGACGCCTTGCATCCGCTTCAAGAGAGACTCCACGACTTCTTCACTCTGCCTTCCATACAAAGCCGTGACTTCATCCCTGAGCAGCTCGTCGGCTTCCTCACAATCTAAGACATCTAGATTCCTGTCACGAACCCTGACCATCATCATAAGTGTGCCGTCTACAGCAGGTGCAACTTCATGAAGCAATCTGAGCACCTTAAGTGGAGAAGGAAAACCCTCTAAACACTTTAACTTCTCAAAGTCACACTCTACATATGCGCCCAGGAATCCCGCACGTAACAAATCCTTGTCCTTGGATGAAACCTCCAGTGTTTCAAGTACCTTCTCCACCTTACTCACAGTCTCATTAGCTGAGCCCTCCACATTCACCTGCTGTAATACTTCTTCATACTGCCTGTTCAAGCTTGCACCTCCGACAGTTACAATAAAACTCCGACCACGACACGGCAGACTCTATATAGGAAAAACGTATCTCCTCTCCACTTTGTAACTCTTTAGCAGCACGTATAAACATGGCCTTACCCACGTCCGTCCGAGACACATTCGGCATACACGAGTGGTTAATAAAAGCCGGAAGTCCCCACAAGCCGGCCCACGTCTTGTTCCCGGACTCATCCGTACGTCCAAATCCAGCATGTCTTAATACTTTATTGATCATCCTTAGCCGACCACGGACATCAAAGTCCTCTTCTTCGTCTTCTTCTCTCTCACTACCTCAGCCTTGAAGACGTCCATATCCGGTACCTTCAGAAGCTCGTTTGTGGGAAGTGTGTCAAGCTGAGCACAAGCTCTAGACGAGCCCATACATGCACGAACAACCTCTACTTTCAAGTCTGTCCCCACATCGTGACCCTTCTGAGCATAAACTGCACCTATCGGATTTGAAACAAGGAGGAGCTCTCCTTTCTCCACGTGCCTCGTCACATAAAGTCCCCGTCCGTGTTCCCCAACTCGGATCTCCACCGGACCAATGTAATCTGCACATTCTGGTGCATCCTCCGACTTCATCCCTCCCACAAGAAAGTCCGAGATATCGTAACTGCCTGTCTTCTGCTGCTCTACCAGCATATTGCAATTTGCGAGAGCTCTCTCCACGTCCGTCTTGTCGGATGCAACTCGGAAAGCCGTCTTCAGGTTCTCCAGACGGCTCATACAGACCGAGACGATGGAGAGCTCTAGCCTTTATTACGAGGCTCTTTGCGTGTCCGGGATCGGCACGAAGAGCAATATCTGCTACCCTAACCGAGTCCTCAAGCAACTCATCCTGAAATGTGTCTCGGAGAGCTTACACATTGTTTCTACATACTCACGGCTTGTCTTTTCGACCATTGTCATAGCCGAGGAGTAATACAATGCGGCAGTTGCATACTTACCACGGTCGAAGAGCTTGTCTGCGAGGATCCTGTGGTCGGTTTGGTAGTCCTCGTTGCTTGTTCGGAAGCCGATCAGGAGAAACTCTGCTCTGGATGGGACCATTACAAGCGGGTGAAGCTCTTCCTGGTTGCTGTCCGAGATGAATGTGCACATTGGCTCTCGGATGAGTACTAATGCCCCTTTGCCCGGTATCCACATCTCTGCTTCTTCCTGTAAGACCATTGTGTGTCTGTGCGTGGTGCGTGCGTGTCTGTGTGTGTGAGAGAGAGATTGTATGACAATATATATATATATATATATATATATATATATGCATGCAGATAGAGCAACTATGCCTGAGTATTATATATATGTTATGTAATAGTTTATCTGTTGTACACACACGCACCCACACACATACACAGGTTATGGATTACACATAGAGATAATTCTAAACATATTATGCTCAGATACAAGTGCTTTGCGTAAGTGTAACTTATCTTGTCACACCAACACACATGCTTTCGTGTTCATCACTATAGTAGATACATAACACGCACGCACGGACGACAACCCAAAGATGTGCACATACACACATGTGCTTCCTGTTTCGTCACACATCATATAAACTTTATAGCAGCAATCGGTATGGACTCATTGCAGATGCCCATTGTGGTTATATGCATGACAGTCATGAAATGTACACACACAGATGTATATTATATTATATACAACCTACCTGTTTGGCATTCTTGTGAATGCAAGCATGAATTTGGACAATGCAATGATCTCCATCTCTGTGGCAGTCCTCAATCACTGTTAAAACACTGGTACCGACCTTAACAGGCTCCGCAGCGACTACACCAGTAATGCCCACGGCCGGGCATGAAATTGGGAAACATGAAGCTCTTCTTGTTTTGTTGCTGCTGGAAATCAAGAGGAGCGACCTGGATGTGCAGAAATTGAAGATTTCTGTGCTTGTCTTGGAATTTGGGGACGGCCATTCTATGCATTCGATTGCACTGCTGTTGTATTCAAGCAGCTTGCGTATCCTGTCGCGTGTCTCCAATGCAGACAATGCTGTCCTTACTAGAGTGCTGAAGGATCTTCGTGCTGCTCCGGGCTTCTCGCCATTGTACCTAAACCCCGCATAAACCCTAAACACACATTTCACTCATTCTTAAATAAATTTATATTAAATTTATTATATATATATATAAACTAAGATTCAATTAAGACATTCTTATATAAATACGCAAGTTCGAGTTATTATAATTTACATATTAAAGTAGTTTAACATGTCAAAATTTGATATTTGTTATATGTATATATATAATGTACGTGCATGTGTGTTAAAATAGAACTAAATTATGTTTTACCTTTTGAAATTTTAATATCAAAAATATGTTAAGAAATAATAATCATATATTCTAAATTTAGATATACATAGTTAGAACTATATAGATATATATTATATATATAGAATTCAAACTATAACGAGTTTGTTATCATTTCTTATAAAATTTTATCATTATTCTATTTTAACAAAATTTAACAATTTAATTAAGACATCTTTAGCATATACTTTAAATATAAATATTATTAATATCTTTGAAGGACGTTAAACCTCACATGTTTAGAGCACATAATTTAGTTGTGTTAGAAAAGAGCAACATATGCAGATGCTGCATGTTGCTCCATCTTAACAACATGACTGGCAACACTTAAGCTATTTGGGTACTATTACAGGCACCAAGAAGAGACATATAGCAAGCACCATCAAGCTCAACAGGTATGTTTTGTATTAACTCTTTGGCATCCTCAATCCTGCCAGCTCTACTGAGAAGATCCACAATGCAACCAAAATGCTTGCTTGTTCGCGAAACCCTCAAGTCCTGTTCCATTGAAGCAAACACCTGTAACCCTTCGAGCAGCCCTCCATGATTACAGGCATGAAAGACACTCAAACAGGTGATATCATTTGGGTGCACACCATATAATAACATTGTTCTAAAAACCTTCACCACCTCATCAAAATCCTGTACTGGGCATTTGCTGCAATTATGGAGCTCCATGATGTTACATTCATTCCCATATACATTTTGCTTTCAAAAACCATTCTTGCATTCTCTAAGCTCCCACATTTGCATACATGTTAACCATTGATGTTCTTAACATGTCGGAACCGTCGAATCCCTCGGTGGAAACACGAACGTGAGCCTTCCTTGCTTCATCTAAGTCCCCGGATGAAGTGCATGCATCCACAAGCCCGATATAAGTTAGCTCATTTGGCTTAATCCCTTCTAAATCCATCTTCTTGTAGTGTTTTAAAGCGCTTCTTTATATTGCCCGAATTGGGCATATGCAACAGCCATTGCGTTCCACGACACGAGATTTCTTGTATGCATCCTATTAAAGATCCCCATGGCATCCCAATCCCACATTTTCCATACATGTTGAGGAGTGCAGTTTCTACAAAACCGAACCGGTACGAGAACGGGCACGAACTCTCTTTTCCATTTCCAAGTGAACGAGTCTACCGGTTTCCAGATGTTGAGGTTCCAGTGCAGCCACTCAAGAGACTCACAAAGGTGATTTCATTAGCTTGTACACCTTGTATACACATCTTTTTATATACATCCAACGCGCCCTGCAAATCCCCATTCTCGGTATTTGCAGTAATAATCGAGTTCCACGAGACGAGATTTGTTCTAGGTAGTTTCTCGAACACCATCTTTGCAAGATGGATACTCTTACATTTCCCATACATATTAATGATGGAATTCATTAAGAAGACTTCCGTATCCATTCCAGTTATAGCAGCCTGATAATGAACCCACTTGCCCAAGTTTAAGTTTCCTGCTTTGGAGCAAGCAGATAGAACAGCCACCATGGTGACCGAGTCAGGCTTTACCCTTCAAGTTGTATACTCCGAAACAAATGAAAAACGTCATTCGGTTCACCAAAAAATCGCAAGCCTCCATGAAAGTTGTCCACGAGATGATATCGGACTCTGGCATTCCACGGAGGACGTTCCACGCATCTCCGAACTGCTTGAACCTACAGTAAAGATTGATCAAGGCATTCCCTAAGGACACTTGCAAGTCGAGGAGACCATATTGTACAAGTCTCTCGTGCAGCTGCCTGCCTTTGTTCAGACTGCAAACACCCAGCAACGTCAAGAATGTAACATGTGTAGGCTTGATCAGCGATTCCAGATCCATGTGATGAAAGAGCTCTAAAGCTTCTGTGTGATGCCCGTTCTGGGCATATGCTGCAATTGCCAGATTCCAAGTGTATGCATTCTTCTTGTTCACTTGATTGAATACCTCCCGTGCGTGAAGTGTGCTACCGCATTTTCCATACATTTGGATGAGGAGGTTTCCCATGTATGTACCATAGTTTGCACCACACGAGGAAACGAGACGAGCATGAGCTTTCTTTGCTGCCTCCAAGTCTTGCAATTCTCCACATCTCTTGAGAAGGATTGAGAAACTCTCTAAGTCCGTACAGTTCATTCTCGCTGAGATCGACACTGTAACAATGGCGATTCTTCTATATATACACAAAAGAAATATAATCTAAAGGTGACTGAGAGTGCATTTCACTCATCAGCTCCACTGCTGTGTGCTACTGATGGAGAATCCCATCTGTCCAAATACTTCAAAGCATGACTCAATGCATCCAAGTTCAAAACGGCCTCAATATCTTCCTTCCTCTTGCTCAAATGACTGCAACACAAAAGAAACTTAACAACACACATACACACGAAGAGGCAAATACATACTCTATGTACACGCTCGCATTGTGTTCACCCTTCTTAGGCTTCTCCCCTCGTTTATGCATGTCCCTTATAAGTGCAATTGAATCCAAATGCCTCTGGTAGAACCGCTCTGAATTCTTCTTGTCATCTTTGATACTGCAACTCTAGTTATATAAGTTTCATATGATAATGATTAACCACACACAATGAGAAACGTACTTCCTCCTTGTCATACGCTCTCTTTCTCTTGGAGAAGGTACTTCAGTGCTTACATTCCAAGCACCCCACATATCAGGCCTTGCAAAAAACCGACTAGGCCTGTGAATCTAAAAGGTAACAATAATTAATAATCCAATTCTATAGCTATGCAGTATGATTATTAGTTATAGTACCTTGAACATCTTGGGTGGATCATCTGGTTTGGTCCCAAAAACACGGGGGTTCTTCTTGATCTTTGGAAGATACCAACACTGTAAAGCTCTGATCTTCGGATCAAATGCATTTGTCTCAATGGTACAAATGTTATCGAGCTTCATGTGGGATACAGATCTCCCAAACTTCATGAAATTCTTCTCAGGATTGGTATCCCATTTAAGCGGCCGCTTACCCAATGGATCCGCAGTAGATTCGAGATCCACAAGATCGTGAATCTTCTTTGCCTACATAAGAAACCATTTACCTTAAACATCCGAATAACCCACCGCAAGAAAGTCCATAATAGCGACTTGATCGACATATAAGAGACCATTTGCCCTGTTTATCGCTAAACATCCTTAAGAACTGACTTAATCGCCTGGGCATTTGAAAGTTTCCATGAAACATGGGCATTTGCTTGTTGGGGACCAATGAAAATTGCAATTAAAGACCTGTGAAAAACTTATTACATGTTGGTGGTGATGGCATCACATGATCCTCACGATCGTAGTTCACAGGGTAGCCTATACGGCCTGCTGTGGCAGCTCGCAAAGCGGGATGCATTGTTATTCTTCTGTCACCAAAAGCCCTAAGTAAGAACCCTAAATTCAAATTCGAATTTACATGCCACGTGTCTAGACAGTTGCGACCGTTACTTTACAATTCAAAATACCCTAGTTAAATAGAATATATATGTTTTATATTATAATATATGTATATATGTGTGTGTGTTTCATTTTAACGAAAAATGTTATGTTTAGTCTATATTCTTTATGAGAGAGATATATATGCTATTTGCATCAGCACACTATGACATTCAGGTCTGTTATATTTGTACACCCAAACGCATAATTAATAAAGAAATTACATTTGTACCCTTCGAAATTTATCATATTCATGTTTATGCTTATAAGATTTATATTTTATATATATCTCTTTAAAAGTTTTAAATTTACATATATACACTTTAATCATAACATATATAAAAAATATCCTTTTAAAATAATAATATTAATTAAAAATATATTTTTTAATTCATAATATATTTATGAAATAAATAAAGTTTATTAAGTGTTAAATGTTAAAAAAAGCCATAGTAGAAAATAGAATAGTTTTAAAAAATTATATTATATTGTGATATAAATGTTTTAGGTTATATTTGAGACTTAAATATAATAAATTATAAATTATAAGTTTTTATTGATTTTTAAAAATATTTTTTATTTTTAATTTTGAAATTTATGACGTTGTAAATTAAAGTTCCATGGGTATATATCTAAATATAAATTTTAATTAAAATTAATTAGTTCATAATATTTTAATTTAAATCATAAACTATATAAAATATATTTTTAATTAATATTATTATTTTAAAAATTAAAAATATTATGATTGAAGTTTTGAAAGGGTATGTAATTTCAAATTTTTAAAAAGATATATTGTAAATATAAAACTTTTAAAGGATTACTCATGTTAAATTTATATCATTAGTAAACTTAAAGTATTAAATCTTATTTCACATATATTGTATATTCACAATTTATAATATACAATGGAATCTTTTTGATACTTATATATTTTGATAATTTCTTAAATCTTATATTGGTTAAAGATTAATTAAATAAATTTATAATATAAAACTAAATTTAATTATATATCTAAATTTAAGGTTTAATATAAATAATTTGCAGTACAATCTCAACCGTTGATCTAGGGTGTTGGATCTCAACCGTCCGTGTAAACGATTTAAGGTATATATATATATATGAGAAATTAGGGCCTAAAGAGGGCGTTGGATTCAAGAGCGTGAGGAAGAGCATCGGAGGCACTCTTTCTGCTCATACTCACACAAATTAGATAGTTTCGATTAGGTTAGTCTCCCATTTCCCTTTGCTGCATCCGGCAGCTGTTTCTTTGAGGATTTCTATGAATCCGAGCATCGAGGTCCTTGAATTCAGAACCGGATCAGCGATTCTATGAATTTCTGAGTCCAATCCGGTTCTGAAAATGGCATGTCGGACGTCATCCCACACAGCAACACGCCCTAGTTTGGCTTTGTATAGATTGGAGGATATCGAATTGTATATACATTAATATATATATATTATATATATCACTGACGATAAAGAACGCTATATATATAGATAGACACATACATAAATACGTTGTGTAACGACATACATTATGGAGGATATACATTTATGTGTATATACATATGTATATCCATATGAATGAAACATATGCATGTTTGAAATGAACTGATGTTTTCTTTCTTTATCAGGTTTTATGCGCATTGATTCAAATACACTTGTTGCAAAGAAGCTTACCTAAAGTACACAAAGGAAAATTAAAGAACAATATGGTCAGTACAAACACACACATATGCAATTTAATATGCATTTGTTAATCTCTCATAATTTAATTTTGATTCGGTGTATATTAGGCTTCTTCTACCTTCAAAGATGTCTTCATCCCCGTAGACAATGGGCTTAGCGTGAAACTACCAGACATACGAGTGAAAGAGAAAGGAGGCCTAGTGTGTGCTCGTCTGGATAATAAACGAGGCTCAAACCCATTATGGTAAACCTAAAACATATATTATTACGCATTAGATACATACATAAATACACCAAGTTTTTTTATATATAGATATAAAAATATAACTTTCACTGTAATAATATAATAAACGATTCTATTTGTTAATATAATAAATAAATAAATTGTATACCATGTCCCTGTTGAAGTAGAAATCTCACTCAGAAATTGCTGTTTTGAGCATATTACTTTCAAGATTCATAATAAAATTTAAACAATGCATAATCTTTGGAGTAGAAATTCTCATTTGCAACCATGTGGACAACACAATGCATTATTGTTATATGAGAAACACACTCCTTAATATGTTAAGCAAGCCGCAACTCTTTGTACTTTCTGTCAAAGTAAAAATGCTTTATATATAATGCTTTAATATATATAATAAGAATGAACATGTTTTAATAAACACTAATATGTTTTATAATTAGACGGAGCTTGTTACAATTGAAGCATTGTCATAGTTTTAATCAATCGACATCCATACAAGATTCACAAGAGTAAGTGAAGAATATTACACACATAACTCTATAAAATGATCTTTTGTATTTTGTTTCAGAGGCTAGTCTATTTGCTTCAGTGAGGCACGTCTTCTTACGGAAGTTTTGGAAGAAACTATTCGAGAGCTTGGATTTCAGTTGCAGCCCTGTAACAGCATTTGACAGGTATGAAACATATATATTGTCAACATAAGATGCATATATATAAGTATGTGTTATAATGCTTACAGTTTGTGTTTTTTAAGGACGGAAGAACGTTTACAAACAGAAATGCAAGAGAGGTTACAAAATCCTCAAAAATATAAGTATGATGAAGAGGAAGACAAGGACCCCGCTCACACTTTGGAGGTATTTTTAATTAATTTATAACTGTTTGAAGTTTTTTTGATAACTTACTAAAAACCAAATGCACGTTTATGTAGCACAACCTTTGGCTACGGATTTAAATGCCCATGTAGCAGCCGTGTATGGGAATCAGGTTATTTCTTATGGATGTGGCGTTTAATCCTGTTGTGATCAATGGGCAAGGCATGCAGGTATATAATTTGTATATTGCAATATATGTGCATGTATGTGATAAGCTGAAGTATTGTTCGTGTAGTGGTTGAAGGAGGAGCCAATTCTTTAGAGGTAATATTTAATTAATGATTTGAATTGATATTTACTAAATGATATTTATTTTATTTTTTTTATTGTTAGAAAGACGATCTCCTTAGTTGCTACCTAAGACCTGAGTGTAAACATGATACAATTTACAAACAACGAAAATCAGCGTAAGCATGTTAGGTCTTGTGGACTAAATAAATATGTATATAATGCAGGATTTCAAGCTTCGCAATACTTTGATGGGTTTGTCTAGAATTGATACAAGTGAGGAATCGGTGTTTGTAATGTGTAAATTAAAATAATTTCAATGTTGTGTGTTTCTATTAAATTCTAATATTTAGTGCGTAAGCAGAAATTATTCAATACAAGGAAATAATGGGCTATAATAGCATACATAAAGTATTTAAAAGTTGAACATCCATATACACACAATTAAACACCGTGTGTACACACAAAAACAAGACCGAAGGGTCGTACATGAAGTAGGCATGTGTAAGTCTTTATATGTGTGTGTGTGTATAGATAAAATATTATGCAAAATCACATATATAATTTCCTAAAGATGAAGTGTGTGTGGGTGGCTTTAACATGAGGCGTGTGTGTATACAATATATTAATTATAGCGAGTTTATATTTAAAAGTAACCCTTGTACGGACAGGATTAGGGCTCGTGGATTGAAGCCAAGGGGCTGGAATATGCAAGGTAATCAAATACATGTAAAACCATGTATAGATAAAAAGAGTTTAATTGGTTACATATAACATGATACAAACCTTGCAAAATACATGTACGGCTTCATGTACACACTGCAAAAAGACATGCTGGTATGGTAATAAAGAATTACAGGAGCTGCTTCTCGTAGAAAGCATTCTGGAGCTGCTTCACGTGAGCAAGCCACGCGGCCACATTTTGACCATCCACCGTTATCCAATCCACGGCTGTCGCTGCTGGCTGTTCCCAACCATTCATTCACCTGTATCAATACACACGCACACGTACACACGCATGAGAGCAAAGTGCGTGTGCGTGCGGCGAGTTCGGTATACGTACAACTATGCTATAACACTGATTGAGATATGGTGTAGATATATGTATACATTAAAATATGAATCACCAGGCCTCGGACTCGCATGCAATCTTCCAAACATTTCTGTGCTTCTTGGACGGCGTGTTTTAGATCGGTAGCCACTCCTGAAAGCAATAAGTTCTTGCTCCTTGGTCATGTCAGCACACGCATTTGCATTCCTAAAACAACCAAGTTCCTGAGATGTGTGCGTGTGTAAATATATTATTAATTCATGAATATTATTGTAAACTATACATACATACATATATATAATATATATATATAAGAGAGAGAGAAGAGAGACGGTGGATTTAATGAGTTATGAAAAGCACATACACCGTAGTGATTGTTGAAGCCAGAAATAACATATACCATGAATCATTCGTGAATGTCACATTGCATCTACATGTAAATATTTGTACCTTTCATATTCAGGTCGGGAAGCATTTGCCGCAGCCAGTAGTGTCCTTCCGCTACCTACAAGATCTCGTAGCGTTTGGACCATGTTGATGGACTTCGCAAGATTGTCTAGAAGAATTAGCAGGCGATGTACAAGCCTCAAAAAAACCTCAATGCTTCCACAATAGCAACCATACCAGCATCTTGTGTTTCAGATCCTGATACAAACGTAATCTATAATTAAGTATAACAAATCATATTAAGCTAACCATATCAAGCAATACACAATTAAGTCTTATCACCTATTGATGTATATCTAATTGATATATATCAAATATGCATCATCTCCCTCCTCCTACTCCCTCCCTCCCTCACACACAAATAAATAATACTCGCATGCAACATATATACCTGACGAATATGAGATGCGGCAGCGATTCGACAAATGGACGGCATCGCAGACGGTCGCCTGCACCAGCTCTAGCAGCCATCATATCTGCATTCCTTCTGCTGCAGCTATTGTCTCTGGACCGATACTAGTTATCCCCATTGCCTCCAAAAGAGCCTGCAATATATATATATATAATATAATATATATATATATATTGCATTCTATGTAAATTTGTACCCAACCTAAACATTATAACCGATCTCTCTCTCTCTCACTACATACATACATGTGTGTGTGTGTGTGTGCGCGTGCGTGCGTATGGATGTGACTACATATGTAACATGTTGATATTACCTGGCTATGTATTACACATAACACATTTCTTTATAGGATAGACACATAATACAGCATGTGGAACATGTAAAGATATAGTATAATATAATGCATTAGCACATCTCAACAGCATGTATAAATATACACGTATATATACCATGTGAGACGTGCACTAGCAACTAACATGTATGAATTAGTTCCACCCACACCCACACACCCACACGTGCCTCTGTGTTACCTGGGGGTGACAGGAAGCATATATAATCTGTTGTCTGGACTCCGCAAGAAAATCGTGGCCTCTCGTTCAAGTAAATCTCGAGCATTGGCAGCTTTTTCTTGTACCATGTTACACAGTGGAACTATTGTGTTTGCGGAATGCTCCAAAGCTGCACTTGCGTGTCGTTCCCATGATGATGCAGCTGCCTACAAAAAAGTATAATGGTATCAAACGAATAAAATGACAATGGAAGATACATAATAACGTATTAGAAAATGTAGAAGTTTATGAGCTGTTTATGCAATTTTCCTAAATTTTTTCGCTAAACGTAAACACAATATAGAGTCATATCGGGATATGTTCTCCTCTGTTTGAACTAAATATCTATATACACACATACACATACACACGCACATACGCACGCAGCAGGCACACACACAAGTACCTACCATGTTCGTTCGAATAAGAGCAGTGTATATGGACTCTAGCTCCATACGGCGAGCATCAAATTCCTCAATTCTTTTCCACTTTTGCCTTAAAGAATCCTCCGCTTGCTTTCGTTCTTCGCATAGCTTCTTTAAACGCTGAACTTCACATGACAAAGTTGCAACACTTGCCTTCACTCCTGCTAACTGCCGCTCTTTGGAATATACCTCTAGCTATATAGTAATCACGTAAAAATATGATACATAACAGATATCATATATAACGTATACAAATGATATAAGACAGCACTGATATTGACGTATCATTGTTAAAACGATGGAAACACCTCTCCCTAAACGTCTGTCTGGTTTATATACCTACAGAGTATGTCTGTTAGATTTATGATGAATACTACAACGTTCATGTGTATGTGTGGTATCTCTCTACATTCTTCTCAAAGATTCAGGTATATATATATATACACAATGTATGCATGTTTATATATATGTACTCATATACTTTCAATTATGTAACTCATGTCCCTACAAAATAATAATAGGGCAAACTACTGAAAATTACAGTAAAAACCACTCCACCCTTATATGCATTACAGTTACATATATACACACATTTTTCGAAGTTCAAAATGAAACACTATGTGTATTACATATGTATGTACATACGTAACGTTGTATATGCGCGTATATATGGGTTGCTTATACCTGTAAGGATATACATAAGTTAGGTATGTGTGAGAATCAGATGTATCACATCCATATCATATATAAATGCATATATACGCACTACACATATAGACGTACACAATAGCTATTCCCTTTGCACTTGGAATGTGCATATTAAAATCACGAGGGCGCGTAATATAACTAACCCATAATGGTTTTCTAGCAGTCTTCCGTAAATAATAAATCACATACACGCGCGGGTGCACACACACTCACACGGAGTTGGTTTACCTCTAATTGTCGAAGTCCTCCCTCGTTATCCACCAACTCCCCATTAAGAGCTCCATGTTGCATTGATTTCAACAAACTCTCGCTTAATGCTTTTGCTTCAGCAGCTTGATTAAGTGCCTCTTCTGTTGCCATGAACTGCTGCACATGAGCTTTCTGCAAAAAAATAGATAACAACCACATAAAACCATCTAAATGTATGTGTGTGCTTACATATGTACGTCTGCTTCTATCGACAGTACACAAACACACACACACACACACAACCTGTCTTTCACGAAGTTGCCAGTTAGTTCTCCTGTTCGACATGTCTAATCCGACACGACTGCTAAGCTTTTTCCCAGAAGGGGTCTCGTCAGGGTCTGTTGAAAGATCCTCTGTTATTTTGTTGTTCTCGTACTTATATCTGCAAAAACCGACTCTTGTTAAATAACGGTCCATTTATTTCATGTGCAGTATAACACCCCGTAATTTTAACTAATAATTAATAATAATTAATGTTAATTGTTGTTAACAGTGTTACATGACAATCTGTATCTGTAAATATATATCCTACACACATTACACACCGCTTAAAACCTTTCGTATCATATGCTTAATTAACAAAACGTGCCCATATCTCTAAAGAAAAATGTAGTGTGGCACGAGTTTTACATGATAAGGAATGTATAAACAGCAACTTAGATTTAAAGTTATATAGCAACTTAACAAGTATGACTTAATTTACTTGTTAAAAGACTTAAATATACATCTATGTATATACAAATATCAATATATACATTCATATTCGTAACAGTAAAATGTACATGGATACATATAAATATGTATATGTATATGTTAAGCATATGTGTAGATATGCATAACATACATAGATACACATGCATATACAGACGCATAAACATACATACCTTAGCTTCTCTGCATCTGCTCTGATGTCAATCCTTTCAGTTTCCTTGGTGATCATAGCAACAACACGAGCAGTGTAAGTTGCGATTGCACGTAGGAGCTGTGCAGGATTCTTCAAAAGGCTTTGCGCAGATTCCTTAATCTCATCCGATAACGCTTCTTCCACGTCAAAGCCCAACTTTGCAACTTCTAGCTGAGCTTCTCCTTGTGACTCTCTTCCTTCATATGCAGGAAATTGTACTTTTTATCTGGCAATAATAAGAACCATTGTTCTTAATACAATATAGTAATAATAATAATAGGAAGAGAAATGCAAACATGTATATATAACTATGTAGTCAGACATGCAGCTAGTTTATATGTACAATACACATGTTATATAGATAGATAGATAGATAGAGAGAGAGAGAGAGAGAGAGAGAGAGAGAGAGAGTACCTTTCCTTATTATATATATATATATATATATATATATATATATATATATATATATATATATATATACATATATATATTTGTATGTAGTTAATTACATGACTACAGTTTCATATACAAGGAGTATCATTTTACCTTTTCAGTTATTTGTGAGGCTAGCAATTCGCAAGCCTTTCGTATACTGCGTTCTTGTGCAGTCTCTATGAAGATCTGATCATCGGTTACATGCCCACCAACTTTCATCGACGTGGCAAAGACAGCATTTTCCTGTTCTTTTCTAAATTCTGCTTCTTTTCTTAGTTTTCCCCTTTGTGCTTCCCTTGCATGATCAACGTATCTATGCAGTCTCCTACGATATTCTGCAAATATCCTCACTGTCTGTTCACATCTTTGGTCATATGACTCAAGCTGGACTTGCTTGTGCCTGAGGATAACATTAAATTGTTATTTTATATACATACCAGCTAATTAATATATAACCAAACTATCACTTATCTATAGACTAAGAGATTAACGCATACATAAAAGTACACACACACACACACACACACACATATATATATATAGAGAGAGAGAGAGAACTACCTAGAACTTCGTACAATATAACTTATTAATAGTTCTAGTACTTTCAGATGTCTTCAAAATGTTTTGTCCTTGAACTTGATTAATATTATCATTAACTTTTAGTACGTTGGTAGCATACGTGTACTATATTGCTCGTGTGTGTCTGTAAGTTCAGTATACACACGTGACTCTGTTTAGAATAAGCTATCCGGCTCCACAGATCATTAAATCATTAATTGATATAAGGCACTTCAACAGAAGAACATACAATTTTTCTCATTTAAAGTGGATTCATAACAGATAATTACTCAATTGCGCGTGTTTAAAATTAATAAATCTGTTATGAAATGCCTAGGTTTTCATGGTGTTTAAACAATCTAGGCTAAATCTAATTACCCCGTGATTTACACACACACATACAGAGTACCTGGAATTGGATTTGTCGTCCAGGACTCGTTGTCGCTCGGCCTCCTCCCGCGACAGATCCAACATTCTGCTCTTGAGATCCTTCTGCAATCTGTTCAAGACATTCCGAAGCCGCTCGACCTCCTTCTCGGCATTATCCCTCTCTCGGATAGCGCGCTCTTTAGAGTCCTCGTTTTCGGCCGATTTCTGGCTGTTCTTCCTCGCATTCTCTGTTCCATTGGTGAAACGGCAGCGGGTCAGACTTCTAAATCAGAGAAAATGCATTTCCCGTAGCAAAAACGGGACTTTACACTCACGACTCACATTTTTCCAGCTTACCTTTGGATTTCTTCTTCGGAATCGTGCTGCCGTTGTCAATCTCCTCGATCTTTGGAGAAACCGCACTGCCTGCGCCATGAACATGGATGTTCTTCCGCACATTCTCCACTGTTCTCTCCGATTTTACCCTTTCAAGCAGGAATTTCCATACCGGGAGCATGTTCCCGCGGCATAGCCGCCGCAGCGCCTCCGGTGACGGCAATGCATGATCTCCCGCCGATCTGTAGCCCATCTCCTGCTGCAGCCATTCATAGATCGCCTTCCCATCCATAAACCCTACAACCCAATGTCTTACATTTTAATTGTTGCTTTAAATGTATATTTTAAGGTATAAACTAGGATTGCTGACTCGATAGGTTTCGTAACCTTCTACATGTTGGGTATTTTTCTTCTCTTTTTCTCTACGATGGTCCCATGGAGCAACAATGGTAGTAAAATCACAAGTGTATATAAAGCAATTACTCGGTGTCTTGGCACAACAAACTCACAATCTAACAAAGTATAATCTTCATCTTAGCCCCACTTCTTCTGGGGAGCGACTGCGGAAGACACATGCCTAACAAAGATGTTTGGATTGAGCACTTTCATACAGTGACTCATATCACCGTCCGTTAGCTTTGTAAATTTGGTGCATTTGTTGCATTGTAATCTCTAGCATCCAAGACAACAACTGATTTATCTTCGTCCACATTGGTAATTACATTTGAATGTCGTGCAAATGCCTCTGTGTCGTTGGATGAAGATTTATAATTACATTTGAATGTCATGCAAATGCTTCTGTGTCGTTGGATGAAGATTTATAATTACAATATAAGGGTGGTGAAACATTTATACAATTTGGAGTACGTTTGAAGATCTAAGTTACTCCTAATATATCAAAGATGATCAAGATAGGACTATTTTATTAAGTATTTATTTGTCATAACACGGTCCTCTCTTCTTAATCGGAAAAGTCGATTGGTGTTATATAAAGAAACCGTTTTTATTACTTAAAAGTCAAGTGATTACGTAAGTAAGAACCGTGATACTCACCACCGTTGCATGCCCTCGTCCACAAACTTAAGGGTTGTTATTATCACCAGGCCCACTACTCCTTTTTTATCGAGTGAATCGTAGATGGCCTAGTCATTAGTGGCCACTATGATAGATCTCATTATATAATGAAATAGCTTAGTGAGGATTAACTCATTTACTTGGGGTATGAGGCCTATTCATTAGTGATGAGAAATGACATTATTATGATAAATCTTATTATACTTGGTGCATAAGGTACGCACAAATTCATTTTTGATAAAAATAAACTTAAATTAATTTTTGTTATAACATTATCCCTCTCCCTTTAATCATAAATATTAAAAGTCAATTGGTGTTACAAAGACTTTTATATTATTTAATTAGGTGACCATAATTTACTTAAGTCGACTGGTTTTACTAGATAAGAACTGTGACATTGGTGCTATTAGAGTCCTTTCATGGACATCACCTGACGACCTTGGAGGATGCCATACAAATCACACAAGCACTCTGCTACTTTCTTGGTTACTTGTGTTCAATTTGGATTGTTTGGACTAGTCCCTCTTTTTTTCATTGCCCATCCACAACCTATAAAGAATTTCATAAGTTGTGTTTCAATGTGTACAACGTGGTTGACAGTGCGGTCATGGTATTTAGTGTTTTGAATGTCAAAGATTTGGGCATTTGGTTGTTGATTGTGCCACCCATCAATAATCGGTGTGCCAAGGTGTACAAGACATGGAAGTTATAATTCCTCAAATGGATGTATTGCTTCTTTTTGATAGTGAGTAAGAAAATTAGTTCATGTCACCAATGTAATAGAGAAATTGTATGATGAGGTTTTACAACCTTTGTGTTTTTGTAGTGTGGTGTTACAAGGTGTTGTTGAGGTACTCAAGGAGAAACCTATTGTCTTTTCTTTTGAAGGTTTTGTGTGTAATCACTCATTTATTTTTCTTGATTTTGGGTTAGCAATTTTGTCTATTTGACATTCCTTGGTAACATAGTGCTTTCTTTTAATGAAGCTTGCATTAAGTATTGTATGGAGACAATAGTCTTTCACTCTCACTTCCCATGCTTATTATGCTCATGTTCGATTTGGGTCATACTTTAAGGCATGGCCTCTTCAGGTCATGCTTTTTCAATTGTATGATGTTATTTTGGGTTTTAATTAAATATGTGCTAAAGGTGTGCGTGTGGACTTCAACACGGGGAGGTCTCCATTCATCGTTGTTCCTCTTTACAAGTAATAGTTTACAATACAATACAACTTGGAGTTCGTGCATCTTTTCATGTTATTATAGGCATGGTTTTTCTCTTGATCCATCTCTGAAATGTCGTTAGAAGCATATGGAAAAGCTTCTTAGTTAATTTTTAGATCTGTAACAACCAATGGAGACTAGAAAGACTACAGTCAACACTTGACATCGAATTAATACAAAAGATGTTGTACCAATTAAGGCTTCAATTTGTTAATTATTTTTGTAAGAGAAACAAGAGATGATACAAGCTATTCAAAATATGTTAGTTCAAGGAGTGGTACATTCGTTTTGTAGCCCATGGGCTTCTAAGCCTTGTATCATTAACAAAGTAGATGAAGGTAGGCTGTTAACATGAGTAAACTTTCCTATATGCAGTAATCACTATTCATAGTGTAGGAAACATTTTCTAGTTAAAGGTTATGGGATTTCAACCTAGAATAACTCTATATATAACTTATCTTGTCATTAAAGTCAAGGAAAGGATTTTGCTTTAGCCATTGCTATGTTATAGCATTTACATATACAAGACAAGACTACATTCAATATATATATTATATATAATAATCATGCACTTACATTATTAAATGATTACAAGAGATAGCAAGTGTTGCTCTCCATAGCTCTCCATAGCTCTCCATAGCCTTCATAGCCCCATTCCTACCTTACTTGCCCTAACCGAATCCTGTTTTGCTCCAACCGTCATAACCGTATGTTTCTTGTCTACATAGGATCTTTCCTACTGCCATAAGATTTTTCATGTCATTGTAAGATTTTTCCACTGTAAAAAAGTTCTATGTATGTTGCTATATTTTTGGTCCCTAACATATGTGTTTCACAATTTATTTTTGACTTTTGAATAAAGGTGCCGAATAATTATCCATGCAATGCATGGATGAACTTATTAATAAATTGGGGAAGAGTTGTTGGTTCGTAACATTGAATTTAGTTTCAAGCTATTGGCAAGTGCCTCTCAATTCGACAAATGCAGCCAAGATTGCTTTTTGAATGAATTTATGGTGATGATGCCTTTTGGGTTTGATGAGCTACAACAATGTTTCAATGACTCATGGACAAAGTCATTTGAGGTTTGAAATCTTTTGCCGGAGTGTTTTGGACGATCTTCTAATGCATTCAACTAGTACATGATAAGAACATTTGGCTCACGTGGAATAAATCTTATTGGGGCTGCAATAATATCGATTAATGTTAAAATTGTCGAAGTGCAAGTTTGGTTAAACTTCCATGAAGTATTTAGGAGTTATTATTTCTTGTAAGGGTGTTTGTCTAGATTTAATGAAGATCCAAGTAGTGAAGGAGTTCCTGATTCCAAAGACATATCATGAATTTCAACAATTTTTGGGTAAGGTGACTTATTTGGCAAAGTTCGTTTCACATTCTAATTGCTTTGCTCTTTCCCCTTTCATTCTCGTGGTCTTTTAAGTGTCAATTTTCATTTGAGTCTCTTATCCATCTTTTAGCATTTGCCCCTCTACTTCATTATCTTAATTTCTTTTGTCCCTTTGTTCTTCATACTGATGCTTTAAATATCAGTGTAGATGTTGATCTTATGCAAGAAGATTTAGAGCCTAATCAATGACATCCTATTGCATATGTAAGTTGAAGTCTCAATGCAATTATTTAATTATGAATAAGGAATGTTTAGTGGTTATCTTAGCATTCCACAAGTTCTATGTTTATTGTCATGGTTTTTCTACATTGGTGGAATATGATTATGTTGTAATGCCTTCAGTGTTAAAGAAGAAACATTTGTGGGTCGACATGCATGATGGGCATTATCATTGCAAAATTATCAATTCACGGTTTATCATCATCCATGTTCTTTAATGGTTGATGTGGATGCTTTGTTATAGACACTATTAACATGGTAAACTTTTCTGTGTGTAGAAATCACTATTCACAACGCAAGAAAAGCTTTCCCAATTAAAGGATATGGGATTTCGACCTAAAATAGCTATATATATGTATTTATCTCGTCTTTAAGGTCAAGGATAGGATTTTGCTTTTGGCCATTGCCATGTTATAGCAAGGATAGGATTTTGCTTTGGCCATTGCCATGTTATAGCAAGGATAGGATTTTGCTTTGGCCATTGCCATGTTATAGCACTTATAAGATAAGGACAACATATAATACAAGTGTGCGTCATAGGTGATATAAGTGTTTTGCTAAGCAAAACCCTCGAGGGGGTAAGGATCATGGGTTATTTTTTACCTTACACAGGACTTGAACTTGAGACCTTTTCGTTAACACATATGTGTTAGCCAACTTGTCTGTATGATCCTGGATGCTGAATTACATCATCAATAGCAAGGTGTATATTCATACGCATGTTCCAGACCAGTTGTGGACCACACAATCCTCATGACCTCAGATATATAAACAGGGATCCAATTCCAGGTTTCTCAAAATCATTCAACACCAGTCTTTGGCATTTTGTATTCATTTCTCTCTTGAATACAATCTCCTCCTTTTAGCTCAAAGGTTCCGCCCTTGTTTTAAAGGTTGCGCCCTTTGCACAAGGTCGTGACGGGTTGAAAGTAGTGACAAGCTTCTACTCCTGCTTATCATCAATCCCATTTTCTTTCTTTCTTTCTTTCTTCAATTTCTTCTTCGATTCATCATGTCCGAGCATGCTCTTTGTGAGCAAGTTGCTGCCCTCAAGCATAGATCGAACAATTACGCCTGGAGAATGATAAGCTCCAACAGCGTGCGAATTCTCCAGAGCCAAAGATTAGCATGCTTGAGAAGTTCAATGGTACCCGATCAAAGTTCTGAGGATTTTTTCAATCAAGTTCGTCTGTGGATCATGATGCAGCCAAGGCGTTATAGCATAGAACCTATTAAGGTTGGATTGACCGGGTCAATGCTTTTCGGTTCTGCTCTTTTATGGTTCTCAACTTTGCTGGAGAACAATGATCCGATCTTTAAGAATTTTGAGAAGTTTGTGGAACGGTTCACGGCGATGTTCAGTGACGTGGATTGTGAGAGTGCTACCATCACCAAACTTTGCCAGCTTCACCGAGGGGGTATGTTGGTAGCAAAGTACGTGTCGAAGTTCCAACACCTTGCTTGTGATGTCACCTGTGGAGATCGTGCTCTCAAGGAGGTTTTCTGGTCGGGGTTAGGACAAGATCAAAGACATGTTGCTGAATTTTGTTGTTCCGGAAACCCTCACCAACATGATAGAGTTGGCAATCCGTTGTGACAACCGGTTGATTGAGTGAAAACAAGAACGTCGGCATCCTTCTTTCTTCCCGGTGCCGTCTTCTTCCATTTCTCCAGTCCCTGTTTCTTCATCTGTTGATCAATCATCTTCCTCAGTAGAACCATCCCGATGAAATTAGGGCGATCACGTCAAGGCAAGCTTTTGCCAACCAAATGCCAGAAGTGGATTTAGTACAAGCTTTGTTTGTACTGTGGGGACCCATATCACAAGCTGGAGAATTGTCATCGACGTCCAAAACAAGCTCGTGAAGTGGCCCTTGTTGTGCTGCGGGAAACGAGAAGATCCAGCCCAAATAAGAGTCGTCCAGCTGGATTGCCGTGGAACAACTCATGTCATCTTCCCTTCCTCATCTTGGATCCATTCCATCCACGAAGGTGTGCAAGCCATTCCATGTTTCGGTGCAGCTGAAGATGCCAGAGGTAGAGTTCTCTGGTAAAGCTTTGGTGGATAGTGGAGCGAATGTAAATTTCATCGACAAGAATTTTGCTGTCAAGCACGGGATTCATCTACATCCTTCTCCTAGTTCTGTACGGGTCGTTGATGGACGAGATATCAAATCTGGAGTGAATATAAATGACACAGAGTTCGTTGAGGTCGTTGCTTGCGGTGCTATGTGCAACATCTCCTTCAGTGTTGTTTCTATTCTGGAGTCTACGATTATCCTTGGTTTACCGTGGATCGAGTTGGTGAATCCTAGTTGGAGAGAACGTTTCATGAATAGTTTCCTAGCTGTTTCAACTCCGGCCACACTCTTTGATTCTGATCCTGTTCCTCCTCCACTTCAAGTCTCGCATATCACCTTGAAGCAGTTCAAGAAAGATAGTTGACATGACCCAACGTTCGTGTTCGCAATCACAATCTATCCCTGCTCTGTTAAGAATATTTATGTTCCTGTTTCTCCTACCTTACCAAAGCAGTTTGCTGATTTCGTAGACATCTTCTACAAAAAAAGCTTTTGCCTTGCCACCGCACCATGAGTACAACTGTCCTATCGATCTCGTTGAGGGTAAGCAGCCATCCTTCAGTCCCATCTACAGTCTCTCACCGACAGAGTTGGAGACATTGAGGAAATACATTGAGGAGAATCTTGTCACTGGATTTATCCGTCATTCACGATCACCGGCTGGTGCCCCAGTATTCTTTGTTTCCAAAAAGGATGGAAGTCTCCGGCTCGTGGTGGACTACCGGGATCTGAATAAGGTCACCATTCCAAACAAGTATCCTCTCCCGCTCGTCTCCGACACGCTCGAGCGTCTTTCTGGTGCCCGATATTTCACAAAAAGATCGATTTAAGAGGAGCGTACAATTTCATTCGAATCCGAGAAGGGAAAAACAACATTCCATCATTTCGAGTACGTGTTTGGTCTGACAAATGCACCTGCTGTTTTCCAACACATGGCTAATGATATTTTTCGGGACTTATTGGATTTGTTTGTCATCATGTACCTAGATGACATCCTGATATTTTTAAGATTCGAGAAGAACACGAACGGCATGTACGATAAGTTTTGGAAAAGCTTTCGGAAGCACCACCTGTTTACCAAGTTGGAGAAGTGCTCTTTCAGTTAGCAGTTTGTCGAGTTCCTAGGGTACATTGTTTCAGCTGAAGGTGTTCACATGGATCCTGCAAAAGTCCAGACTGTATTGGAGTGGAAGAGACCATCAAATGTTCGTGACGTTCAATGTTTCCTTGGGTTTGTGAACTTTTATCGACGTTTCGTTCAGGATTTCTCTAAGATTGCATTACCATTGGCGAAGTTGACTGGCAAGGATGTTCTATTTGTCTGGTCCTCTGAGTTTGAGGAGAAGTGTTTGAGTTCCTAAAGAAGGCGTTCACCTCAACACCTGTTCTTATCCATCCTGATCCTGCGAAGCTATATTTTGTGGAAGCTGATGCTTCTGACTTCGCTATTGGTGGAGTGCTGTCCCAGGAAAGTCTAAATCATCTTCTCCATCCCATTGCTTTCCATTCCTGCAAGTTCACTGCACTTGAGATCAACTACAATGTTTACAATAAGGAGCTGATGATGATCGTTAATGCCTTTGAGGAGTGGCACAGATTCCTTAAAGGTTCCCCGTATGTGGTTAAGGTGTATTGTGATCATAAGAATCTCCAGTACTGGGCAACAACACGAGTTCTCAATTGGCTTCAGGTGCGATGGACACAGTCTTTGTCCCAGTTTCGATACGTGATTATTCATCATCCCGGTCGTCTAAATGGCAAAGCAGATGCTTTATCTCGTCGCAGTTACCTAGCTCTAGTACTAGGTGAAATCCTATTTGATCAATAAGAACAAGTCATCCTGAGCTCCAACCAGTTGTTGGTGAACGCGCTTTCCCGTTTTTCTGCTCCAATTGACACTTTGTTTTTGGATCTAATCCAAGAAAATCTTCCTCAAGACGAGTTTGCTCATGATGTCCTTGCACATGTTCGACGAGTTTAGCCATTGTCTTCAGGGTCACAACTATGAGATTATGCTGCTTTCCATCTTCATAATGGGTTGCTTTACCACCACATCCAAATCTATGTTTCGAGATCTGATGTACCGGGAGGTGTTCTGTCTTCATGGTCTTCTTGATGAACTTGTCATTGATTGAGGTCCCTAGTTCACTTCGACATTCTGGTGGAGATTTCTAGATCAACTACGTATCACCAGGAAGCTGTCTACTGCACATCATCCTGAAATAGATGGCGAAACAGAGCACACGATTCAAACTCTGGAACAATATCTTCGATGTTTCATCTCTCATCTGCAAGATGATTGGGTTGATCTTCTTTCTGCTGCCGAGTTTGTGTACAACAACACAACAACACACTCATCCATAGGTGTGTCGCCATTTTCGCGTTCTTTGGTGTTCATCCATAGGTGTGTCGCCATTTTTTGCGTTCTCTGGGCAAGTTGTTGTTGCCATTTTTCGCGTTCTCTGGTGTTCTCCTCGCTGGGCAAGCTGTTGTCGCCATTTTTGCGTTCTTTGGTGTTCATCCTCGCTGGTCCTACAGCTTGCCCATGGTTCCTGGCCTTATCACTGCTACCGATGATTGTGTTGAGCATCTCCAATAGGTCCATGAAGAAGTGCAGCATCTTCAATGTGCTCGGGATTTGCAACAACAAGCTGCTCATCGTTCCTGTTCCTCTCCTCCAGCATTCACAGTTGGTGACCAAATTCATTGGCCAACCACACGTCCCTGTGACAAGTTGGATTATCAACGCTTGGGCCCAAATGGGGCCCATTTCACACCATCGAGAGACTCTCTGATGTGATGTTTCGTCTCAAGCTTCCACCAACCATCTGGATCCATCCCATCTTCTATGTTTCTTTGTTGGAGTCTTATCATGCTCCTTCTGAACCCAGCCGACTTCTTCCACCACCTCCGGAGCCAACCATCTGGAGACTCTCTGATGTGACGTTTCGTCTCGAGCTTCCACCAACCATCCGGATCCATCCGACTTCTTCCACCACCTTCGAAGCCAACCATCCGGAGACTCTTTGATGTGACGTTTCGTCTCAAGCTTTCACCAACCATCCGGATCCATCTGACTTCTTCCACCACCTCCAGAGACTCTCTGATGTGATGTTGTCTCGAGCTTCCACCAACCATCCGGATCCATCTCGTGTTCTATGTTTCATTGTTGGAGCCTATCATGCTCCTTTTGAACCCGGCCGACTTCTATGTTTCTTTGTTGGAGCCTTATTATGCTTCTTATGAACCTGGCCGACTTCTTCCACCACCTTCGAAGCCATCCTGATCCATCTCGTATTCTATGTTTCTTTGTTGGAGCCTTATCATGCTCCTTCTGAACCCGGCCGACTTCTTCCACCACCTCCTCCAGTCATCAAAGGGGGGATAATGTAAGGATCATGGGTTATTTTTGCTATGATTATGATAACTAACATTGGGGCTAGCACTTTATCACGAGGTGGAGGTTCCATCACGAAAATAAGGTAGGGTAGTTGCAGTGAGAGATCTTGGGTTCATAAAGGAGCTCGTTATTCTCTTACTAGTGCAAGCTCTGTTTGTGTCATCAAGGCATAACTCATATTGTGCTGCTTTAACTTTTAATGCACAAGGGTATGTCACCCAAGGGTTGTCCAGCCCTTATCTTTGGCGAATTCACTCCTGAGAGGTCCTATTAGAGTACACGTTCCAATGGTCAAAAGGTTGAGACATGTCTCCAACCTCCTCCTCCTCCATCAAACTAAAAGCATCACTCATAGCTAAGTAGGGCACATTCGTGTCCTTGTTCAACTATGAATGTGGGATCTTAGCTAACATATTCTCTTTACTATGTTCTGAAGAGAGGAGTTCCATGGTTAGCATCTGCAAGCCACATTCGTGGCACTAGGTGTAATCTTAAATTTGAGGGGCTATGGCAAGATAACTCATGTCTTAGAAAACAGTGTCAGTTGAATATGTGATACTAAGCTAGATAAAACACAGTATAACGTGTCATGGGTTTAATGCAGTTAGATATCTTGGTAAGCATGCATGTTTGTGCTCATATCAAGTGTTAAGTTTTGGGCATTCGCCCAAAGAGGTTAGGTCTCATAACTAGGTGTGTTAACTAGCACCCTTAGTTAGGAATGTTCATCTTGGGAGTGTGTCATAATTTTAATCCAAAAGGTCAACACGTGGCTACTAAGTGGTCATCCAGCATTAACACCTTATATGAGCAACGCTAAGTCTTTTAAAACAACCCTGAGAATCTATCTTAGATGCCCTAAATAAGCATGAGACTTGGGAAGTCCCTTAGAATAACTATCTTTTGAACCTTAAGGATAACATGTTTCCTTGGTGGGGCTAAGGCATGAGTTTGTCTAGGTTTTGGGGCAAGATCCTAAAATCTATTTGTTTCATACATACCCTTGGGACATAACTAAGGCATAGTCAATTACCCCTTGAGAATCACCCTCATCCGGGAGTACAATCTCTTTAGGGCAATGAGGGTACACTAATCCACAACCAACCCTTAAGGGTTTGAGTGGCCAAGTCATAGGGCATGCTAGTACTTAATGAAGACATGAGTATTTTACTAAGCAAACTTCATAAGGCTAGTTTTGAACAAACTTAAGCACGTGATCACATGAGTGTTTCACAAAAAAAAGGCTAACGAGCTTAGCTTGTTCAACCCTAGACATCAAGAAGAAACCCCTAGTCAAGTGTGCTAGCTAATACACATGATTATGAGACCTAACCTTCCTCAAATGGATGCCCAAGGCTTAATACCTTGATGCAAGCAGAAACATGCTTGCTTGCTAGAGTATTCAACCCCTGGGCATTAAACCCATGATACAAGCCTAAATGCCTTGAACATTGTACCACATGCCATCTAGCCTAGTGTCACATGTTCATATGACATTGTTTCAAGACATAGGTTATCTTGCCATAACCCGTCAGTTACACTTGGTGTCATGAACGTGGTTCTCAAAATGCTAACCCTAGAACCCTTCTCTATGAACCTTAGGAACATGGTATTGAGAACCCATTTGATTAGTGAGATCTAAACTTAGACAAGATTTTTTAGGTGTGAAATTGGGTTACCGAATGAAATGAGTTAGTTAATTCCTTGATGTGATGTACCCAGGCATAACAATGTGGATTTGTCAACATTAAGGGTAGGCTTGCCTTAGGGTGTAACCCTTACATGTTGGAAGTTAGGGTGGCACAAAGGATGTGCATTAACGACATAAGCTAGGCTCATGCTAGCAAGGAGGAAGAAACTAGACACTTCTCAGTCTCTTCATGCTTTCCTCACACATTTTACTTAATAGTGTAATAAAGCCCCATTGGTTTTCCTATTTTCTAAAGTGGGCTGGCATGAAATCTCATTCCCAATGGAATGATGCTTGGGGGATTTAACCTAGTGTACCTCAAGGGTGTCAAGCCACGACCCAAGAGTAGGATAAGAACAAGGAGGCTTGACTCAAGAGCAAGGAACAAAACAAGAATAAGGAACAGGATAAGAATGATCGCAAAATGACTGGTGTTGATAGTAACTAATTGTACAACACTTAGGTTGAAGCTTTTATACTCACAACTCCAAGAGTTAATCTATGCATAAACTAAAAATGATACTCCAAGAGCTAATGTGTGCATAAACTAAAAATGATACTCCAAGAGCTAATGTAAGCATAAACTAAAAATGATACTCCAAGAGCTAATGTAAGCATAAACTAAAATGATACTCCAAGAGCTAATCTAGGCATGAGCTAAAAATAATGTCCCTTATCCTATAGGTATATCCTATAAGCATATCTTGTAGGTATATCCTATATTCTATATCGAGTCGTGACAGTACCTCCGTCCTAAGGACAAGTTCCACGAGTCCTGGGACTTGGTTTAGCAAGATAACGTTGATGGAAGGCAGCAACCTTGGAAGAAACATGGAGTAAATTGGATGTAGGTTCCCAAGTGCGATCAGTAGGCAAATAACCTTTCCATTCCACCAAGTATTGAAGTTGGTGGCGATGAAAACGAAAATCAAGAATGACTGCAACTTCGTACTCATGTTCATCATCAATGACCATAAGAGGGGGAGGAGAAGAAGGATGATACGGTTCCAACAAAGAGGTGTGAAACACAAGATGAAGTTTCACAATAGATGGTAGCTTTAGTCGGAAAGATACAAATTGACCTCAGCCGCAATCCTGTAAGGGCCCAATCGTTGAAAATCCAACTTAGAAGAAGGCATGTTGGTGCAAATATGTCAATGAAGAAGCCACACGAGATCACCAACCTTGTATGCAGGTGTTAGCTAATGATGAACATCAGCGTGACATTTGTATCATTCCTGTGCCTGCTAAAGATGAACTCGGAGATCATTATGTACCTGATGAAGATGCTGGAAACAATCATGTACTACAGGAGCAGAAGAAGGAGAAGTAGAAGGAACAAAGTTAAAACGTGGATAGTAACCTGTAAGAGCGAAGAAAAGTGTCTGGCATGTAGATGTGTGAACGAAGTTGTTGTAAGCAAATTCCACCATAGGAAGAAAGTCCAATCAGTTGTCCTGTTGGTAACTGATGAAGCAGCGAAGATACTGCTCAATCGTGTGTTCTGACTACCCATCAGTTTGCGAATAAAAAAAAATCTGCTTTAACTTGTAGACTCCGGAGAAGCTCTCGCCAAAATCTAGAATGAATTGTGGGCCTCAATCAGAAATAATGCTCTTAAGAAGATCATAATGTCGGAATACTTCGCAGATCACCAACTCAGTAGTTGTCTGGCTTATAGCCGTCTTGTTACAGGGTAGAAAATGAGCCTATTTAGTGAAACGGTCAACCACCACAAGAACTGCATCAAACCCACGAGGAGGAAGATCTATGAGGAAATCCATAAAAATGGATCTCCAAGGAGCATAGGGAATAGGAAGAGGACGAAGAAGACTAGAGGGCATGTGACGAGGCATCTTTGACATGTTGCAGGTGTCACAACTCCATGTAAACTTTTCCACAAAACCTCTCAACCCAGGCCACCAATAGTTACAAGTCACCAACTCAATTGTCTTTGCCACACCAAAATGTCTTGTAGCCGGGGTATCATGACAATCATGTACCACACGAGTCCTGTAAACACCAATAGGAATGTATAAGAGACCTTCCCGATACAGGAGTCCGTCATGTATAGTAAATAGCTTGTAGTCTGTACGGGAATTGGAGAAAGAGGAGCTTGCAATGTCAAGACTAATGTGTGAGAACACATTCTTCACTAAGTTGTCTGTAGTCAATTGCAAACGGATGTCATGTATAAATGTTGAATTTGCTAGAGCCTAATAAACCTGTAGTGCCACAAGCCGAAATTGATCAAGACCCAACAACATTTGCTTTTGATAGTTGTATGCAGGATCGCCCGGGGTCGGTACAAGGTAAGAGTGCCTAGACAATGCATTCGCTTTGCTATTCCGAAAACCAGGCCTATAAACGATGACAAAATCAAAACGTGGTAAGAATTCCGCCCACCTAGCTTGTCGCCGACTGAGAACTCGAGCCATTTGAAAAAATTTTAGGTTCTTGTGATTCGTAAAAACTTGTATAGGATGCACAACATCTTTCAGGAAGTGCCTGAACAAATCCACAATAGCCTTGAGTTCCTTGTCATGAATCTCATAATTGATCTTCGCCGAAAGGAACTTACGAGAGTGAAAGATTATATGATGAAGTAACTTGTCTTCTCCAACTTGTGATAAGATAGAACCTACTGCAAAGTCTAAAGCATCGGTGATGTGCTAAAATTGGAGCTGTCGTGAAGGCGTCCTTGAGTGTTGTGAATGCATGTTCCGCCTTGTCAAACTAAGAGAAATCCCCTATGCGCTTGGTGAGTTTCGTGAGTACACACTTGGAGAAGTCATGTATAAATGGCTTGTAGAAATTTACGAAGCCAAGGAAACATTGTACGTCTCGTATAGACTTAGGCCTCTCCACTCCACGACAGTCTTCACTTTGTGCATGTCCATTGAAACGTCAACAAGAGAGATGATGTAGTCTAAGAACTTCACAGTATCCCTATCAAAAAAACACTTCTCCAACTTCGCATACAAGCAATGCTTGCGAAACTTCTGTAGAACTAGTCGTACATGTTTGTCATATGTCGCTTGGTCCTTGAAGAAAATTAGGATGTCATAGAAGTAGATCACTACAAATTGATCTAAGAAGTCGCGAAAGATGTCGTTCACCATGTGTTAAAACACGGTGGGGAATTTGTAAGTCCGAAAGGCATCACCATGTACTCAAAGTGTCCATACCTTATATGAAAGGCAGTCTTCCACTCATCGCCTAAACGAATCCGTACAAGATTGTAAACCCCTCGTAAGTCGATCTTCATGAACACTTTTGCTACTCGTAGCTAATCGAGAAGTTCCGGATTAATGGCAATGAGTACTGATTCTGGAAGGTGACTTGATTTAAACCCCTGTAGTCTACAACCAAATGCAAATTCCCATCTTTCTTCTTAACAAAGAAGATATGTGCTCCTGCTGCAGGGGACTTGAGTGACAAATGAAACTAAATGCCAAGTTGTCCTCGATGTACTGGCGAAGAACCTCCAATTCTATAGGTGACAGTGCATAAATCGGTATGAACGGTGGAGTCATCTCCTCCATAAGATCGATGGGAAAGTCGTAGGACCTATAAATAGAAAGAACTGTAGTCTTGTACTTATTAAAAACGTCCTAAAAGAGTGATACTTAGATGGTAGAGAAGAAGTAGGAGAAGGAGAAGGAGATTGAAAAATAAGAGAGTCAGATACAGGAGAGGTAAAAGAGGATGTAGGAGTTACTTGAAAAGCAAAAAGATAAAAAGGAACAGGATCAGTGACAAGTTCATGCATAGTAGTTGTAAGAATGCGGAGAGAAGAAGGAAGGAATTGTGAATGAAAAAGAGGAAGAATCTTGGAGGATGGAACAGAAATAGAGTAATGAAAAGAGGTAAGATTGAGAAAAACTTGTGCTGGTGTTGATGAGTGTATAAGATTGGAAGAACCCTATACAAAAGTCCATGAATGCACATGAGCGAGGAGAGCTACGAATGTGCTAATGAATTAACAAGAGGTGGATCTTGTCGAGGAGGAATCTTTGACATTGATACAGGAGTAGGCATGGTCAATCCTGTAGCTTGTATTGCCTCAGACACTAAGGTCATATCCTGCACACAGGACGGTACAGGATTGATCCTGGCTGCCGAAGAGAAAAACGTGAGCATCCTAGACCTCCAGTCGATCTGAAGATTTGCAACCACGAACCATGGCATGCCCAAAACAATGGGAGTCATCCAAGTCTTGATTAAGTTGAAGGAAATTAAACAATTGAATGCGCCATTGGTGTAAGAGAGAGGTGTGGTAGCATAGGTAACTGTGCCATAAGCAATCAGATGACCATCTGCAACCTTTATAGGAACTGCACGCTTCAACTTTACCACCGGAATGCCATGCTGAGTTGCAAAAGTGTTATCCATGAAGCATGTATTTGCACCAGTGTCTAATAGGGCAAACTTCTTGAGCTCTCGATTATTAAGGTGAATGTGTATAGGAAACTTAAGTGATGGAATGGTGTGAGCAGCACCAATGGAACCTGCACCTACGTCCAACTTCGCGGCTCCTAGACGAAGTGAACATTGAAGTTTTTTAATTGAACTTCAACTTTAACTTCACTCGTCTTGAACTTCCTGGCTTTAACAGGACATTTTGCCACCTTTGTCCTGCTTCACCACAATACAAGCATAAGTTCTCACCGTGACGACGTTGCTTCTCAGCAGTTCAAAGTGCATAGATAGAAACTAGTCGAAATTCTTGTGCGAGCTTTCTTAACTTCGTGCATGCGGAACGGTACTTATCAAGATCTCCAAAGTAGGCTTCAAAGGCAGCCATGAATCCTCCAAAATCTTCCATCAATGGGTTGTCACGCTCTAGCAAAGAGGCAACCCAAGCATGTGAGAATCCAACTAGTAAAGATGCTAAAAGGCCAACCTTTTGTGCATCAGTCGAGTAGCAGCATGGTTGCATGCGGATCAAAAGCTTAATCTGATTCATGAAACCTTGGAAATCATTGAACTTCTCCGACATGCTGATCTTCAGCTTTGAAAAAGAGTTCGATGGAGAGGAAACCATAGATACTTGAGAGAGAGCCTGCACAGCAGCCTTGGAAGATGCATCAGCAACTGCATGCGCTGCATTGGTGAAACTTTGCAAATATGTGACCACTTGGCGCAAAGTGGCCAGCTCATGAAGCAACATTTAATGCTCATGTTGAAATTGCTCAAAATTTGCCATGATCTGTGAAAGAAAAAAGGAGGAAAACAAGGAAGAAGAACCAAGGAAAAAAAAAAAAAAGTAACTAGAAATCAGGGAGTTATGAAATCAATTATTATCAAACTGTCAAGTCACGACCCAAGAGTAGGATAAGAACAAGGAAGCTTGACTCAAGAGTAAGACAAGAGCAAGAAATAAAACAAGAACAAGGAACATAACAAGAATGATCGTAGAATAACTGGTGTTGATAGTAACTGATTGTACAACACTTAGGTCGAAGCTTTTATACTCACAACTCCAAGAGCTAATCTAGGCATAAGCTAAAAATAATACTCCAAGAACTAATTAAGCATAAACTAAAAATGATACTGCAAGAGCTAATCTAGGCATAAGCTAAAAATAATACTCCAAGAGCTAATCTAGGCATGAGCTAAAAATAATGTTCCTTATCTTATAGGTATATCTTGTTATCATGTAGGCTGTAGGTATCTCCTGTAGGTATATTCTATAAGCATATCTTGTATTCTGTATTGGGTCGTGACAAAGGGGTTTTGTAACGTGAGGTTAGAGCAACCCTAGGGGTGTTTCTATATCTAACATGTCGAACTTATTAGAATCAACCATAAACCTAACCAAGACACGAAAAATGAGGGGACAATTTTTTATATAATTCACATAAAGTTTTTTATAAGTACCCAATGACACTCGATCAGACCATTACTAGATACTCAAGTTGTCACAACCTTTCCCTCTCCCCTTATGCTAACTAGGCAAAGGGCCAATTAGTGTTTATGAGAGGGCCCCTGGTCATGATGACCCAGATCCGCTTGGGTCTTTTTGCCCACATATCCCACATATCCCACAATCTTTACCCAGGTAGTCAACTCACCAGGTTAGAACTATGACACAAGTGCACTAAGCGGGTATGTTTTCTCTACACTTAGGACTTACTAATATATAACAATAATCAACCTCTAAACTAAAGTGTATTTATAGTAAAACCATAATATACTAGACAAATTATTTTCTCAGTTCTATTGACCACATCACCGACAAAATCTTTATCAATATTTATAAATATGTCATTTATCTCAAGTTTGAAATACTTGATCCACTCCTTATAGTAGTTGTATAATGTCAAGTTTGAAATCCTTAATCCACTCCTTATAGTGGTTGCATGTAATCTATTTAAGTCCATTGTCCTTTTGAGTTGATTACATATGATCTCATTAGTTTGTTTCTAGTAATAACAATAAGAATACTTATGTTATTGTTTTGTTAGACTACTTGATGCAATACGTGAAGGTGTAGGCCTTCTTTCACAACCAAAGTTTTGACTACCAATGTAGCATAAGTAATCCTTCATGACACATTATTATTGTCTAGTGGAGTGACTCAACCATACTTTTAAGTGCATGTTGTCTAAATATATGAATTAACATTAGACCGATTGGGATCAATAGGAATTTTCCCATTTCATTTCTTGTATGGTCGTTTTTATGTGTTTCCTTTTGATGTTGGTTTCCCCTTTTTTAGTCTTGTCTTAACATATGCACAAACGTTGAGTCTATATTTCAATCAAACTCTTTTAGTGATATGTGAGGAGATGTTAACAAAGTTATCTCATGTTTAAGAGGTATAACAACAAGATTATAATGCTTAACATTTGCTTGTTTTTTATTATGATGTGGGTTGTATATCTGAAGATGAATCCCAAACCTTTGAATTAATTTCCAAGTGGCATGGTCCATATTCCATTATGCGGAGATCGAGTTCTTAAGTGTATACAATTCGTAATTCAAATGGAATTAATCAAAATGTACACGTTCAATAATTATTTTTTATCATCAACATTCGAGTTCAAAGGGAGGAGTAATATAAGGATTTTATAGAATATATCTTGTGTATATTCCAGAGTATATATTGGGACCATATATAGCTATTGACTTGGATATCACATAGAAATTTAAGATTAAGCCAAAGGGCAGGAAGGGTTTTTAACTTTGTATGTAGTTAAATACATGTCTTTTTTAAGTTAGATTTTCAATCTTGAGTACTAAAAAATTATTTCTTCATTAAAACATGAAGCCTAGACCTTAAACACATTTCTACCATGTTCTTTATATAACCTCTCATATAAAGATTATCCATGGATTTGTTGTTCTTATTATTTCTATTTTATTGTATAAATGACAATACAAAGGGTAAGTATTATATATATATATATATATGAGTTATGCATAAAGCATATTGGTAGAGAAAATAAAATATATATATATATATATATATCATGTATTTTAAAAACGTTTTGGAAAATCTATATCTTTCAAATGCATATAAATTAGTGAAATAATTAAATTATTTATGATTAAGGGAGGGAGCTAAATACTAGAACCTAACTACTGGTGGAGCGTTATAAAGATGTAATATCTTAAAAATATTAATGTTCTAATGATAATTTTATAGATTTTTCATAGTCATTTATATGTATAAATTTTGATATATATAGAATATGTTTTTCTTATTACATATATCTAAATAAGTGCTAATGTAATTAAATGTATTCAAATTTTTAATTAAATAAAGACAAACTTAAACATGATAAGTGATTCTTCGTTGAGACATTAGTTTGTCCTCGTGATACTAACTACAAATTATAAAGTGATTCTTCTTTTAGATTTGATGAGTTATTTCTATTGTATATGAAAGTCTAAACAACAACATCAATGAGCATTTGAGCCTCTTACTTAGTGTGAAATATGCTTATTACAAATGATGTGATTGATATGAAATGAATTAAATGCGTTAACGAGAACAATGACAAAGTCCTTATTCAGATCTTAATGTTATTATAAGGAAATGTTTTAAACATAATGCACACATGTAATTAATAAATAGGTAGATCATGAATAGGAACATTATTACATATTTTCATGACACACACAATAAAATATATGTCGTAATAAGATACATGCAATAAAAGTTAAGTTATACTACCCAATAAAATATATGTCGTAATAAGAGACATGCAATAAAAATTAAGTTATACTACCCAATAACGGGTCACTCACTTTCGTAAAAGTAAGTGTTATAATAAAAAAATTCAATAGGTATATTAATAAAATGGGACACATAAAATATTTTAATACAACCTTGTAGACATATTAGTTTCGATTTAAAGTTATATTATTATGATTAAAAGTCAGCACATGTTTATCAAACAAAATAACCTATTTATAAACTTTATGATTTTCAGTATAAACTAACATATTTCAATTACAAACTTATAATTTATATATAAGCCAAAATATATTATATGTGTAAGCCATAATCACAATCGTATACTTTAATAACAGTTTAAGAGCTTAAATATGAATTATTAAGCTGGGATTAATTAAGGGAACAAAACCATGATAAAAAATTAATGAAATCAGGACTATTTCTCACTTGAAACACTTAGCTTCAATCAGCTTCTCCCCTTCAATCTCATCAGGCTCCTCAAAGTAGGCATTGATCTCTGCTTGAGAACGTGGTCCGTTGGATCTGCCTTTGTCCACTCGTACAGCTCCAGGTCGTAACACTCATCCTTCACCTGATGCACACACATGTAAGCACATGTACTCTACAATTGTATAAAGATTCACTATATATATATAGACAACTATTAACCAAGTGATATTGTAAAACACATACATATGTAAGAAACTACATAATCACACTAACATATATTATGTTTGCAATACCATGTTCTTAATGTACTGTACATTAACGATACAAGCAGCAACACACACGAAGCTTGTGACGTTTACATCCACACATATCTACGATGCCCTAATATAAATTTAAGTATAATAACACCTGTTGGGGAATCTCAGAGCCACGGAAAAGCCAGACGCCACGGATCTTGAATGGTGGCTCACTTCCAAGAATGCATATCTTTGGCAAAAGCATATTTACGAATAAAATCCATTCGCTGCAAGAATCCCGACACCTTGTTCAGGGTCACGAACTGGACAGTGTTCTCCTCATTGTACTTGTAGTCGCAAAACCACAGCGAGTACCCCTCCGGGTCATACATGTCCCAGAATCCTGTGTGCAGTCAGTCATGCCTGATAGTACATTTTGTATATTTCAACATGTTTGAGCTTACCCTTGATAGCTACTTCAGCAAAATCCTTCGCCTTAGTGTTGGAGTAAAGCCTCTTCCACTCGTCAAGAACCGGGACTTGGCGGCAGAAGATCCAGAGGGTTTTTAGCTTTGGGCTTTGGAGCCTCTCCTCCTCCTAAAAAGAGTTCACGTGAGACTCTCTCTCTCTCTCTCTCTCTCTCTCACACACACAGACACACGCACCGGAACAGCATCCTGCACTTTCGGCTTTGGTGGCTCTTCTTTCTTGGGTTTCGGAGTTGCTTCAGGCTTCGGCTTCTCTGTCTTTGATGGCCTCGGCTTCTGCTGTGCTCCACCTTCAGAATAGAACATGTCATATATACACAGATATAAGAGCGTGATATAAGCATATCCACCAGAAATGCAAATAGCATATAGAAAAGCTACCTTTGGGAGGTGGTGGGACTTCTCGCTCTCCACGGACGACTTCACCCAAGTGCTTCTTGAATGCCGGTTGCTTAGCAATAGTCCAGAAGTACCTCTCCACGTGAGGGAAATCCGCCATGAACTCTTCCGAGAAGAAAGTCTTGTAGCCGGGAGATAAATTGCAGATCATTATTACATCAGCAAGGGTTACAAAGTCCCCAGCAAGGTAAGTCCTTGATGCCAAGTAGTCATTTAACGAACCCAACGCTCTCTGGACGGACGAAATCGCATGCTCTTCCACCTGCAGAACAGACCAGCCTCTTTCAGCAATTATTCACAGAGTCACATGTACTAACAAGTAAACTTCTGCATTACATGTTGCATACCTCTGGAGCATAGGGAAGTTGGCCAAAACGTGGGTAGATCCACCTTCCAAGATGCGCATCAATCTCCGTCGTAGCAAAGTCAATCCATTGGTCCACTAGAGCCTACAGAGCAATAGCGTTAGCAATCGGCTACCCATAAACTTTCATGCATACTTCTCATACGCGGAGGAACCAGTGAGCTGCCCTTTCAGATTTGCAACTACAAATTGGAAACGTGTAAGCATTTCACTATATGAAAGCTTACTACATACCGTATCTAGCAATTGCGTTGCTCTCCGCTATAGGCCCGTCGGGTGTTTCCAGTACAGGTACCTGTTACGATGCATAAGACATTACAGTGTGTGAACAAAAAACTTATGGTACCTTTCCGAGAGGATTCAGTTTCAGAAACTCCGGAGTCTTGTTAGTGACTCCCATCTCGAAGTTGGGGGTAACATCGATCTTCACCCCAACAAGCTCCCCAGTGATGATCGATTTCAACGAGTTCTTGTTTCCTGGCCCACTATGCAGTAGCTGCAAGCATAAGTTAGATTCAATGCAGCAAATCACCAGAAAACACGATTTTCAATAAACCAAAAAGCACAACGGATTCCATTAATATGAAGCAACGAATCACGAATTTCCTATCTACCGAGAAGTAAAATTTGACTTACCAGACCCGCCATCGCTGGAGAGCTCAAGAACCCTAGCCGCAGGGAAAGATAATAGAAAAGCCCTAGTGTACAACTCAGCCGTTCGATGTAATGGCAAAGTGGAATAATCCAGACCGTCCGTGAAAGATCTCAAATATACTATCTCAGATGCCAAATATCTCCATCCGTGTGATCTAGGGCAAAGTGTACCAATCCAGGCCGTCCGAATCTGCTATCCGAGCTTAAACTCGAGACTAAGCAAAGAAGGATCTGGTCCTTGATTACAGGCGCGACCCAGCTTCTTTCTAATTTTAATATGTTTTTTTTTAAATGAATTTTAAATATTTTCTAATATTAATTTTCTCTTTTTTAAGGAGCATGTGGTCTTTGAAAATTAATAATTGTATTTGATTATGACGCTGGTCGTTGGGCCGCTGCATGGTGTGCCAGGGCGTTGATGGTGTTTGTTCCGGATCAAATCGGTAGCATGATGAACATGAGCATCTATAGTCCAGATCATAACAATCGGCTATATGTTTCTGACAATGATCAAACTCTGCTGGACTCCTCAAGGTCATCTCTCATCAAAACATCCATTGGCCGTGCACTTTGCCAGGTACATTTTTGCACCGTAGGACCGCATGTGATACATATTTGTATAAAATTATGCGTTCTGTATCTTATGTATTTGAACAATAAATAGAAATGAAAATGTATGCAGGTTTGGATCTTGTTAATGACATCCCAACAACATCAAGGAAGTACGAATTTGCCCGTTGTCTAGCAGACCAAGATCTTGTCGGACAACATCCACATGGCACTCCAGCTCTCAAAGAGGTCAATGTAAGAGCACTAGAAGCTGGCTTCTCGAGGTTGGTATAATACACACACATTTTCTAGTTATTTATATACATACATTACAGGGACAATCTCCATGCTTGCAAAGTGTTTGGAGCACATGCACAGGCAGGAACAGGTGGCCGCATGGGCGTGGCCATGGAGGATTCTCAACGATCTTCCCTACTCGCTTTATTCCAGTGTGTTCCACTGTTGGCCACCCTGAGGAATGGCTTCGGTACGGCCATGCACAACCCATTAGTACGGATGATAGTCCCGGCCGCAATCACCACAACGTTCGATGGCAGTGAAATTGTTGCTGAGAAACTGGCAAATGAGCTACTGTGGATGGCACAGAGGCTAGGACAGAACTCAGCCACCCACGTGGCAGTTCTTCACTGGAGTTCTGCGGCTGACCTGGCACATTGGTCGCTCTCCTCCAGTCCGAGAGTACAGAAACTACTTGTCAAACTCTCAGGTATGCACTCTTGCTAGCTGTACTCTCATACCACGTCTTGTGCGTGCGCGTGCAGCATTTTTGTGCACTGGATTGGTTTATTTGGACAGAGGGCGTGCCAGCAGAGGTGACACTGAGGGCTGCTACTAGTGTGGTTACCACTCTTATGTAGGTCGAGCCATACTATTGATGAGACAACCCTGAGTACTTCGGACAAGAATGAAGCTGAACAGATGCTGTGCAAGGCCATCCAGCTCCTGCCAGACAGGTACCAGGAGCTGGTGCTTGCCATGTGGCTGACAGAGTACACACGGTCGCCGTCTGATTGGCCGAATGTTCAAGGGTGCTACCATGGTTGGTGTCAGTCCACAAGGAAGCTCTACTATTGATTTGGGTATGTCTTAGCTCAGGGTTAGTCACAAAAATGAATAGTCAACATTCATTTATACACATGGTAATCTACCTACTCGAGGTATGTAGGTACGTAAGGTAGTATACACACACTAGTACAAATGTTAAAATAAAAATATATGTTTTTGCTATATCGAATGTATAGGAATATGGTTCACCTCTTACAGTCTGTGATGGCATTTTCCCTTGACGAAGTTTAGTGTCATTAGCACCGTCTTGGTTAATGCCATGGCTGCTCTAGACAGATTTTCTAGAAACTCCTCAGTTGTTGGCCTGCCACCATCGACTATATCGGTCACTGACTTGAGTAAATTGAAGAACTGATAACATATTTGTCACGTAAAAACAGCAGCTCCCTGTAGAAGAAGAGAAACATTGTGTGTGTTAAGTGAGTACTTCAAATCATTTACCTCCATGTCTTTGATAGCTGCATCATTAGCTTTAATTTTTGTTCATCCTGCTCGCGCATGTCTAATGAATTACCAGTTGATAAAATGCCCTCCTGCATAACATCTCAGTATGTGTAAAAACACATACACACATAAGTTACCTTTAACCCAAGAGCCTCGACTATGTTCGGGACGGATACAAGCTAGTGCTACCAATGCCATACGTATCAAATATCTGCATTATATCAAGACATACTGTAGTTATAACTCTCTCTCTCTTCTTGTGCACACACACACACACAACTTACAGGAATGGGAATTCTTCTATCGTGGTAGGCAACCCCAGACGCAAGAAAAATCACCTATACAAGCTTCCTTTTATCTGAAAGAAGATTTAAAAATCGCTACTATTATATGCTCACAACTTCAAAGGACTACCTTAAACCCGCCAGCAGTACCAGCGTTAATCACTAAATCAGGATTGAAGGCTTGCACAGCTGCATATGTTTACAAGTGCTAATGGAACTGTTCCTACATTTATCGACTCCTGCATTGCCAAATGAATCCATAAGTATAATATGGGTTGTGACTGTACGTTAGTTAACTCATTTAAATTAATCTCCTCGTACCCAATGTCGGACATTTTCCAGGCACAACCACATCAATGCTCAGCTTGTCCATTGTCCCTGTGTATCTTGCCCATGGTAGTCCTTTAGGGAAACTGCGTAACATGAGAGAGATCATGCATATCAAAGTACAAGTATGTGGTAAATCTGTACAGATATATATCCATATATTGCTCTCTGGGTTTGATCTCCTCTTCTCATACGCTATGCATATATGTTGTTTTGTATGCGTATATATGCATTATGTAAATATAATCTCAAACTCACACGGATTCCTCGTCCTCTGTTAGCTTCAAAGCATCGACAATGGGAAATGCTTCAGCTGCATTGCTACAAAAATCGAAGATGTAAAAGATCATGATAAATATAACATACAAAATCATTGTAAATATGGAGAAATTACATCATTGTGTGTGGTATTGTAAGATTAATTACCTACTACAACCAGAACTTTCAAGATCGGTTTGCCGGATTGAATGAAGCGTCCATAGCTACAATCTGAAACAGAGTATAAACCCTAGCTAGGTTTAGTATTTGAAACCCTAGACAGGGGTTTAGGGTTTTCGAGCTCCATGGAAGAAGATGGCGATGGCGATGGCGCCAAGGCGAGAATGCGGATTGTAACGCATTCTTTCTTCCCCGGAAGTACTTCTCACAAATTCTTCGTTTCTGTCCGGCTCCAGGTGCGGGATTTTGCGGCGGAAGGACGAGCAGAGAAAGAATGGTGGCCATGGTTCATAAATCCGTAGCCAGGTTCCTCTCCAGGCATCTAAAAAACACGAATGAGTATGTAGATCCTGTTCTTGTGGTTCCTGGTCGCAATCCGGTGAGTTATAGCGAGATTCTACGTGGAAGAAAAATGTATCTCTTGCAACGGGAAAGGGGAATTATCCATGAGGTCTCAAGGATCATAATATTGTCCAAGATCTTTTCTTTTAGAAAGAATGCGGGCAGCTTGGAGACCATTAAGGACGTAAGCATGGTGGTTGAGGAGCATTCAATTGTCAAAAGAGAAAGTTGAAACTGTTACTGATGGAGTAGCACGTACCCAGATGATTCGGTTGGATGGTCTGCTAGATGTTGATTGAACAGGTACTTCGTTCTTTGATACACAAGCAAAAATCGGGCTCTCAAGCTTTAAGTCTAAAGCAATCTAATCAAGTGGCTGCCGGGAATGATAACAAGAGCTTGGGGAAGCAAAAACCGGGAATTGAGCAGAAGAAAGAAAATGAACCTCAGACGGAGTTGTTGAAGCATCAACAAAGATCGAATGAAGCTCAGAAAATGGGAAACAATGCAGTTGCAGGTTCATTAACACAGACATTGCGTGTGTATGTGAGTGTGTGTGTGTGTGTGTATGCACACACAGGTATATATTATAAATGTTGACGAAAGTTTCTTGGTTCTCAGGTGCTCTTGCGGGTGTTTTCGTGAGCTTGTGCTTGCACCCACTTGACACAGTGAAAACTGTAATCCAATCCAGAAACACAGTGGGGCAATCTCTTCTTCCAACTGTTGCTTCCATTATCTCAGCAAGAGGTACGTCTCTTTCATGTTGATGAGAGACTATCATTGATAGTTGAATACTTGTTTACCAACCTATCAATCTATAGGTAAAGATTGAATTATTGTTTTGCAGGGGTTTCGGGCTTATATAGGGGTTTACCAAGTAACCTTGCATCCTCGGCTCCAATATCAGCAATTTATGCATTCACGTATGAATCTGTGAAGGCCGCTCTCTTGCCTCATTTCCCAGAGGTAAAAGATTTTCGGTGTTTATACAACACACTCACGTGTACATATGTATATATGTATATAATGTAATTCTTTTACAGGAGTATTATCCCCTTGCACACTGCGCTGCAGGCGGCTGTGCAAGTGTTGCAACATCACTTGTATATACACCCAGTGAGCGAGTAAAGCAGCAAATGCAAATTGGTGCGGTTTATCGCAATAGTTGGTACTCATTTAATATTCAAATCTTTTATTCATTTATGTGCATTCATGTTATGTTCTGATTACTTATATCTAATAAGTATATTATAAAAATGTTAAGGTGCATTGCCCAGTTTGGGCAAATCCTAAATCTCTACGTTCTTTCATGTTCGTGAAGTAGATGAGTCTAAAATGTATGTATGTTCCTCCCTCCCTCCCTCCCCCTCCCTCTATATCACACACACACACACACACACACACACACACACACACACACAAACACACTAGTTTTGCGAAACAGGTTTGCTTTTGTTGGAATCTTGCAAAGAGGGGGATTGCCTGCTCTTTATGCAGGCTGGGAAGCCGTCCTTTGCCGGAATGTACCACAATCAGTGATTAAAGTGTGCATTTGCTAGTTTAATGTATAGATTATATAATTACTACTCTACTAAAGAATAATGGCATTTTCAAGCGTTTCATATTAAAATTAAGATATATCTTGTATATATACTTGCACATTTCATTTCTGATAAGAGACTAATTACTTTTATGTGTTGCATATCAGTTCTTCACTTATGAGGGTTTAAAGCATTTTGCTCTCAAAGGCTGTCCTCAAGATACGCATCTTACAAATCTGCAAACGGTATTTTCTAAACATTATCATATCCTGTATATGGGTGTGTGTGTGTGTAGCCCTAGCTCTTTTATGTTTTGGTTACACACACACACATATACATACATACATACACACACACACACACACACACACACACACACATATATATATATATATATATATAGAGAGAGAGAGAGAGAGAGAGAGAGAGAGATCTATATATGTATATATATGTATGTATGTATGTATACACCTACACGCACGCACGCACGCGCATACATATACACATACACACGTGTTTAAAGATAGAGCTACACTGCAGCTGGCAATTGGAGGTCTTGCGGGATCTACAGCGGCTTTATTTACCACCCCCTTCGACGTAGTAAAAACAAGATTGCAAACACAGGTAATATTTTATGATTTAGCGCTATAATTTTTGTTTCTCATCTTTTCGGCTTTCTTACAGACTATAGGCTCGCCACATCAATATACTAATGTTTTGAATGCTTTACACCGGATAGCTGCAGATGAAGGCATTCGAAGTTTATACAGGTATAGAGTATATAATGTAGAGTGTATAAGATCGTAATTACCTTAATATGTCAGGGGTCTTATACCGAGGCTAGCTATTTACGTTTCTCAAGGGGCACTATTTTTTGCATCATACGAGTTCTTTAAGAGAAGTTTGGCTGTTCATACACCGGCACAGAAAGAGGCCTGTTGTAAATCCAACTTAACTCCGTTATGCTCCATTTGATACGCTATATTGTATCTCAAGGTAAGTGTGTGTGTGTGTGTGTGTGTGTGTGTGCTGTGTTTATTCTCTCTCTCTCTGATATACAGATACTCTGTTTTATTCTTTTATATACTATTTATTTTTCTGTCATTCTTGTCATTTATTTTAATACACGATTTTGATCATTTCGTGCAGAGATTCGATTCGAACTTTTGCAAGAAAAAGAAACCTCGGCTTTGTATATTAAGGTAAGAATATAAAGTTTTCTTTTCTTATACCGCGATTAGACATACGTGTGTGTGCGTGTGTGTGTCTGTTGTATATTAATAATGATGGTTAAGACAATTAATTATGCAATGAAAATGCTAAAGTACCACAGAAAGCATATGTTCGGTTGGACAAAATCACCAAACACAGTTTGAAGTCAAAATCGTACGGAAATCGCGGTAGAAGTGGTACGAAAGATTAAGTGATCCGAGCCGTCATTATCCCAAGAGTTAAAAAGGGGTTTAAACATAGTTAATCGTCTCTGTATTAGCTCCTTGTTTGTGAGGAGCAGCTTAGGTCTAGCGCCGGCTGCGTGTGCGCTTCAGATTTCCCGGTAAAAATCATCTGCCAGTAGTCTAGGGTCGATAATCTCCTCTAATTTCTTACAAATCCTGTTTTTTTTGCAGTCCTGGAAATCAGGAATCGATAGTCTCTGCGGCTATAATCCCTTGTTTGCAAATCAGGAGCTTCAGGTTTCAGCTAGGATTCGATTAAATCGCTGCTTTTGAGGTCGGATTTGCGGTAAGAGTCGGAATCCTTAGTGGAAAAAATAGTTGTTTTGAGCTCCTTTCACAGGTGAATCTTTCTTGAACAATGGCGACGATGCCGGACCTGGCTGATGTCCCTGTTGATGATCTCATGAGCGAGCTCTTGAGGCGTATGAAATGCTCCGCTAAACCCGAGAAGCGACTCATTCTTGTTGGTAAGTTGTGTGTGTGTCTTATATAAAGCCCTTAGTTACTAGATTATGATATTGATACAATTATGTTGATATACGTATAATGTATGTCAGTGTGTGTGTATGTGTATTCCAGTTTGAACATATGTATGCGTATGTGGGGAAACTCTTGTTATTTGTGCAGGTCCGCCGGGTTCAGGGAAGGGAACACAGTCACCGATCATCAAAGACGAGTATTGTTTGTGTCATTTGGCAACGGGAGACATGCTCAGGGCAGCCGTTGCCGCAAAGACGCCTCTCGGTATAAAAGCAAAAGAAGCCATGGATAAAGTATGAACGTTCATTTTCTTAATGTTTTGACTTAAAACTAATTATTTGCTTTATTTTCCTTGAGGGTGAGCTTGTATCTGATGATCTCGTTGTGGGTATCATGGATGAAGCTATGAAGAAACCATCATGCCAGAAAGGCTTCATTCTCGATGGATTTCCTCGAACGGTTACCCAGGCGGAAAAGGTTTTTGTCACACACACACATATAGAGAGAGAGACTGTGTATGTATGTATATGTATATGCATTCCAAGTTCTCCACCAATGTATTGACTCATTTGTTATATGTTTGGTTTCTTAATATATAGATAGATAGATAGATAGATAGTAGAAGATAGATTTGATAATATACATTATATACATTATAATTGAATATACATTGTAATATGTATAGAGAGGCATATCAGATGTACATACATAATATCATAATATCTGCATCATGATTTTTGTTCTACTTGCAGCTAGATGCAATGTTGGAAAAGCAGGGTAGCAAGATTGACAAAGTTCTGAACTTTGAAATTCCGGATGAGACTTTGGAGGAGCGCATTACTGGCCGTTGGATTCATCCCGCAAGCGGAAGATCATACCACACGAAATTCGCACCACCCAAAGTCCCTGGCATTGATGATGTGAGTTCAAACGCCTTATCATTAAAATGTCTGCTATAACATTCGAACAAGGTTATTATAATATAGTTAATGTGAATATATAGGGGGTGTGTGTGTGCGCGCGCGTGTGCGTGTTATACTACTGGAATTAAGTTGTTTATGGTTGTTTATCTGTAGGTTACTGGCGAGCCTCTGGTACAGAGGAAGGATGACAATGCGGATGTTCTGAAGAGTAGGCTTGAAGCGTTTCACCGTCAGACAGAACCTGTAAGTTCTCGCGTTGTGTATATATACGTAGATACCATGTTAGCATCAATTTTTCATTTAGATCTCCTAACAAATCTCCCTCTCTCTCGCTGTGTATACATAATATACATTATGTGTATTAAAGGTGATTGAATACTACAACGCTAAGAAGGTTGTTGCACACCTCCACGCGGACAAGCCACCGAAGGAGGTGACACAGGAAGTTCACTCGACGCTCAAGTCTTAAAGAGAGCCCGGGTTAATAAGAGAGCATATTCCTTTCTGTCGGACAGCACCGAACTCCGTTTTTTTGACAAATTTTTGATTCATTTTGAGAAAAAAAATATATTAAATTTATAATATTTAAAGTAAGGAAAATCATATGTATGGCCTTATATTTATATATAAAATACACACATGTCCACCGTGCATTATTTAATAATAGTTTATTAATTAATAAATTTTTTAATTTAGTTATTATTTTTAATATGGTGATTTTATTTTTAAATTTAATTTTTAATTTAATTATTATTTTTATCTTCTAATTTACATCTTTAATTCAGTTGTTATTCTTAACCTCATTAACAAATACATTTTATACCTTCTTGTGATGTTTAACAACATCGTAAACATGGTAAACATTGAAATCGTTGCATATGAATAGATTTTGCTTTATACATCCACAATTTAATTTAAGTTTATGTATACATGTTATTATAATCTAAAACTTCTGACATAAGCTATTCACAATTCATTTGAAACATACATATGCATATGTATGCTTATTCATTTGAAATATACATCTATATATATGTATATGTAATATATGTTGTTAGGATACACGCACGTGCACACACACACAAATTTTATATATTATATATATAAAGGTAACTACGGTAGATACGTAGGTTACCCTAGTAATTAAGGTATATACGGGGCTAATCCTATAATATATATAGCTTATGTCAGTCTATGTATAAAGCAAAATCTACTTACATGCATATACAAATGTATTATACATAATTACTTAAGTATAAACTTGTTTAACGCCTGCACTATTGACTTTCTCATGTTGAACTCAGTTGAAGAGCCTTCGTGATTGGCACTATTAACTTGTCTGCAAAAGTACAACAAGGAATATTACTATACAGGATAATATATGATGAAGTTAATAATGTAATGATAAAACTTTAAATGCGATTTATATATATACATATACATATATATATACATATATATATATATATATTAGACACACACAAGCAATGAATATATATAATATCAGCAACCGTGATAAATAAATAAATAAATACATGAATAAAAACGTATATACAAATACCAGCCTGTGTCCGTGTAAGTGTAAAATATAAGATATAAGACACAAATGCATGCAGACAGGTATCTGCTGATATATATGATGTATTTGTAATAATAAGAGAGTTACACGAATAATTGTAGGTATATACGTCACAAATATAAGCATGCATACACACACATACATATATGCATGCACCAACGTTGATATTATCATGCATTCATTATCTGCATCTTCCAAACATGATTACAATGTTGATGTTTACTTGTATGTATATGTATATGAGTATTATGTTACACACAGGAATAAACGCAGAGACATTCATGTATGTATAACACCGTTAATACAATGTATATGTGCATGTGCATGTACAACTCTCCACCTTCAGGTACATGCACGCACATGCACATATACGGGTGTAAATAAAATGCACTTATGACACGATTATCACAATTTCACAAAAATTATTGGTGGAATTTATATTAAAATTATCACATATTCAAATTTTCAGGTGATATAAAAGTGCATTAAAATTATTATGTTAAAATACACAATAATTTTTCACATGATTACTTCATTTAATGCTTAAACATTAAATTTGATTCTTAAAAAATTTAAATACTCATTAAATTTTAAATATAATTTTAATAATTTAATTAATCATACTTAGTCCATGAAAGATATTGAAACAATATTTTAACATTTTAAAAACATAATTAAGAATTTATGTTTAAAATATTAAAGTTAATAATTATTTATATGAATAAGTTAAATTTAGATTTTAATTTGTTATATATGTTTGTATACAATTATGTTGATATATGTATAATGTATGTCAGTGTGTGTATTTGAGTTTGAGAACTAAATAACATATGTATGTGTATGCCAGCTCATATATTTCTTTTCGAGGTAAGTTGTCTCGCTCCTATTTCCTGTCCTGTTCCTGGATCCTGTCCTGCTCCTGGATCCTGTCCTGTTCATGTCTTGCTCCCGGATCCTATCCTGTGCTTTCCTGTCTTGCTCCCGGATCCTATCCTGATCCTGTCTTGCTCCTAGATCCGTCCTGTTCCTATTCCTAGTTCCTGTCCTGCTCTCGGTCCTGTTCCTGAGTCAGGCCTTCCTGTCCTTAGAATCCTGTTCCCTTCCTGGTTCCTGGATCGTGGCTTGACACCTTTGAGCTTGCGAGCATATTTTCGATCCAAGGAATTTGACTAACTCCTTAGAAGTAACGTACCCCTGTCACAAAGGCGAAATCTTACCAATAATAAGGATAATCTAGCCCAAAGGTGGACGTACCCATGTTGTGTGGAAGTTTGGGTGGCACAATAAAGGGTTGCGCCTTGACGACACAAGCTTAACTTGCACCAATAAGAGGTTAACGAGCTCTTTTGAACATAGGAAACCTTACTACATATACTTTACCTTATTTATGTGACTCCCAAATTTTCCTAAGTGAGTAAGTGGGCTATTAGGGTTAGGGCAACCCTACGGTTAGGTCAACCCTAGGGGTGTCCCTAACCCTCTTTTGACAAACTATACTGGAAATACCTAACGTTAAATTGGGGTAGAATTTTCTAAAAGGTAAGTTCTAGCTTCTTATAGAGTTTCTTGCAAATACTTAATGATACTCGGCCAGACCATCACTAAATACCTAAGTGCACTAAACAGGCATGTTTCCTATTACATCTAAGGTTCATCACACAACTCGATAAGTAACAACTATCAAACCCCAAAGTAAAGGGTCGAGTCATATTAAAAACTATGATAGAAGGATAGATAATCCTCTGCATTTAGGACTTCTCAAATTAGAAAATCAGGAACAGGACAGGAAACAAGACAAGAACAAGACAAGACAAGATTGATCGTAGTAAGACTGGTGTTGATAGTAACTGATTGTACAACAATTAGGTCGGAGCTTTTATGCTCACAACTCCAAGAGCTAATCTAGGCATGCATGCAAAAGTGATTGCATGCATGCAGAGGCTAAGATGAGTCCACATGTCCCTTATCCTCTAGGCATATCCTGTGGCATATCCTGTAGGAATATCCTGCAACCGAATCCTGTGTCCGGAATCCTGGTAGGAATATCCTGTAGGAAAATCCTGCAACCCATGTCCTGTATCCGGAATCCTGTATTCTGTATCGGGTCGTGACAGCACCTCCTCCCTAAAGACGAGTTCCACGAGTCTTGGGACCTGGTTTAGCAGGATAATGCCGATGGAAGGCAGCAACCTTGGAAGAAGCATGGAGTAAGTTGGATGCAGGTTCCCAAGTGCGATCAGTAGGCAGGTACCCTTTCCAATCCACCAAGTATTGGAGTTGGTGACGATGAAGACGAGAGTCAAGGATGGCTGCGACTTCGTACTCAGGTTCCGTGTCAATGACCACAGGAGGGGGGAGAGAAGAAACACGACCAGGAAGAGAAGAAGGATGATACGGCTCCAACAAAGAGGTGTGAAACACAGGATGAAGTTTCACCGTGGATGGTAACTCGAGTCGGAAAGCTACAGGATTTACCTCCGCCACGATCCTATAAGGGCCCAATCGTTGAAAATCCAACTTAGAAGAAGGCCTGTTGGTGCGAATGTGTCGACGAAGAAGCCACACGAGATCACCAATCTTGTATGCAGGTGCCGGCTGTCGGTGAGCATCAGCATGATGCTTGTATCGTTCCTGTGCCTGTTGAAGATGAACCTGGAGATCATCCTGTACCTGCCGAAGATGCTGAAGACGATCCTGTACTGCAGGAGCGGAAGAAGGAGAAGCGGTAGGAGCAAAGTCAAAACGTGGATGGTGGCCTGTAAGAGCAAAGAAAGGTGTCTGTCCTGTAGATGCGTGGATGGAGTTGTTGTAGGCAAACTCCGCCATTGGAAGGAGGTCCAACCAGTTGTCCTGCTGGTAACTGATGAAGCAACGAAGATACTGTTCTAAGGTCTGAATTGTGCGTTCGGACTGCCCATCGGTTTGTGGGTGATATCCTGAAGAAAGATCCGCTTTGACCTGTAGACTCCGAAGAAGCTCTCGCCAAAACTTGGACATGAATTGTGGACCTCGATCGGAAACAATGCTCTCAGGAAGACCATGATGTCGGAACACCTCGCGGATCACCAACTCGGCAGTTGTCTGACCTGTAGCTGTCTTGTTGCAGGGTAGGAAATGAGCCTGCTTGGTGAAACGGTCAACCACCACAAGAACTGCATCAAATCCACGGAAGGAGGAAGATCTGTGAGGAAATCCATAGAAATGGATCTCCAAGGAGCAGACGGAACAGGAAGAGGACGAAGAAGACCAGAGGGTGCATGATGAGGCATCTTCGACCTGCTACAAGTGTCACAACTCCGTACAAACCTCTCCACAAAACCTCGCAACCCAGGCCACCAATAGTTGCGAGTCACCAATTCCACTGTCTTGGCCACACCAAAATGTCCTGTAGCCGGGGTATCATGACAATCCTGTACCACACGAGTCCTAGAAATACCAACAGGAACGTACAGGAGACCTTCCCGGTACAGGAGTCCATCCTGTATGGTGAATAGGTTGTAGTCTGGACGGGAACTGGAGGAAGAGGAACTTGCAACGTCAGGATGAATGTGTGAGAACACATTCTTTGCCAAGTCGTCTGTAGCAACTGCGAACGACGTCCTGTAGGAGTGTTGAATTTGCTGGAGCCTGATGAACCTGCAGTGCCGCAAGCCGGAAACGATCAGGACCCAACAACACTTGCCTTTGACCGTCAAATGCAGGATCGCCCGGGCTTGGTGCAAGGTAAGAGCGCCTAGACAATGCGTCCGCCTTGCCATTCCGAAAGCCGGGCCTGTAGACGATGACGAAGTCAAAACGTGATAGGAACTCTGCCCACCTAGCCTGTCGCCGACTGAGGACCCGAGCCGTTTGAAAGTACTCCAGGTTCTTGTGATCCGTAAGAACTTGTACAGGATGTGCAGCACCTTCCAGGAAATGCCGCCATTCCTCAAACGAATCCACAATGGCCTTGAGTTCCTTGTCATGAATCTCGTAGTTGATCTCCGCCGACAGGAACTTACGAGAGTGAAAGCTACAGGATGAAGCAACTTGTCCTCTCCAACTTGCGATAGGACGGATCCTACTGCAAAATCCGAGGCATCTGCTTCAATGAAGAAAGGATGAGAAGGGTCAGGATGTGCTAAAATCGGAGCTGTCGTGAAAACGTCCTTGAGTGTTGTGAACGCGTGTTCCGCCTTGTCGGACCAAGAGAAAAGTCCTGTGCGCTTGGTGAGTTCTGTGAGTGGAAGTACACGCTTGGAGAAGTCCTGTATGAACCGCCTGTAGAAGTTTGCAAAGCCAAGGAAACATTGTACATCTCGTACCGACTTGGGCCTCTCCCACTCCACGATGGTCTTCACCTTGTGCATGTCCATGGAAACGCCAGCAGGAGAGACGATGTAGCCCAAGAACTCCACCGAATCCCTATCGAAAAAACACTTCTCCAACTTCGCGTACAGGCCATGCTCGCGAAGCCGCTCTAAAACTAGTCGTACATGCTTGTCATGTGCCGCCTGGTCCTTGGAGAAAATCAAGATGTCGTCGAGGTAGATCACCACAAACTGGTCCAAGAAGTCACGGAAAATGTCGTTCACCATGTGTTGGAATACAGCTGGGGCATTGGTAAGGCCGAAAGGCATTACCGTGTACTCAAAATGTCCATACCTTGTACGAAAGGCAGTCTTCCACTCATCGCCGGGACGAATCCGTACAAGGTTGTAGGCTCCTCGTAAGTCGATCTTCGTGAACACCTTTGCCCCTCGCAGCCGATCGAGAAGTTCCGGGATCAATGGCAACGGGTACCGATTCCGAATGGTGACTTGATTCAAACCCCTGTAGTCCACCACCAAAACGTAAACTCCCATTCCTCTTCTTGACAAAGAAGATAGGAGCTCCTGCAGGGGACTTTGAGTGACGAATGAAGCCGGATGCCTAAGTTGTCCTCGATGTACTGACGAAGAACCTCCAACTCTGTGGGTGACAATGCATAGATCGGTCCGAATGGTGGAGTCTTTCCTTCCGCAAGATCAATAGGACAGTCGTAGGACCTGTGAACAGGAAGAACTGCAGCCTTGTGCTTGTCAAAAACGTCCTTAAAGTCGTGGTACTTGGATGGTAGGGAAGAAGGAGGAGAAGGAGAAGGAGAGAAAAAACAGGGGAGTCGGATACAGGAAAGGTAGAAGAGGACGTAGGAGTTACTTGAAAGCAAAAAGGTGGAAGGGGGGATCAGTGGCGAGTTCATGCATGGTAGTGGTAAGAACTCGGAGAGGAGAAGGAGGGAGCTGTGACTGAAAAAGAGGAAGGATCTTGGGGGATGGAACAGAGGCAGGGTAACAGAAAGAAGCAGGATTGGAAAAAACCTGTGTGGTTGTTGATGAGTGTACAGGATTGGAAGAATCCTGTACAGGAGTCCGTGGTGCAAGAGTGGAAGAAAAGCCTGCGAATGTGCTGACGAATCAACAGGAGGTGGATCCTGTTGAGGAGGAACCTTCGACACTGATACAGGATTGGAAGAACCCTGTACAGGACACCGCAAACTTACAGGAGTGGGAGAGCCTGCGGATGTGCTGAGGAACTGCCATGAGGTGAATCCTGTCGAGGAGGAGTCTTCAACACTGGTACAGGAACAGGTACGGTCAATCCTGTAGCTTGTACTGCCTCAGATACTAAGGATGTATCCTGCACGCAGGAAGGTACAGGATTGATCCTAGAGTTGGAGAGGAAAACGTGAGCGTCCTAGACCTCCAGTCGATCTGCGGATTTGCAACAACGAACCATGGCATGCCCAAAATGATGGGAGTCGACCGAGTCTTGATCAAGTTGAAGGAAATTGAACAGTTGAATGTGCCATACCTGCAGGAGAGAGGTTCGGTAGCATGGGTAACTGCACCGAAGCAATTAGACGCCCATCGGCCACCTCTACAGGAACTGCACGCTTCAACTTCACCACCGAAATGCCATGTTGAGTTGCAAACGTGTCATCCATGAAGCATGCATTTGCACCAGTGTCTAACAAGGCAAACTCCATGAGCTCTCGATTATTAAGATGAATGTGTACAGGAAACTTAAGTGACGGGATGGTATGAGCAGCACCAATGGAGCCTGCACCTACGTCCAACTTCGCGGCTCCTAGACGAAGTGGACATTGGAGTTTTCCGACTGAACTTCAGCTTCGACTTCACGCGTCTTGAAGTTCCTGGCTTTAATAGGACAATCTGCCACCTTGTGTCCTGCTCCACCACAATACAAGCACAGGTTCTCACTGCGACGACGTTGCTTCTCGGCAGCGGAAAGAGAGCCACGCTTGGATTTCTCAACCTCCATAGGAACTACTCCAGAAGGTGGTGCAGGAACATGTACCACAGCTGCAGGATTGGTTTGCAGGAACTGTTGACGGGATCTTTCCTGACGACGCTCGAACAAACGGTTGTCGCAACGAACAGCTTGTTGCATGATCTCCGCTAATGTTTGGGCATCCGGTAACGTAAGGAGAAGGTCCTTCACGTCGTCCCTCAACCCAAAACGGAAGTGTTCGATCAATGCAGTCTCGTCCCATGGAATGTTCGTGCAAAGTTGCTGAAATTCGGATGCATAGACGGAAGCTGGTCGGGATCCTTGAGTGAGCTTCCGTAACTTCGTGCATGCAGAACGGTACTTATCAGGATCTCCAAAACAGGCTTCAAAGGCAGCCACGAAACCTTCAAAGTCTTCCATCAGTGGATCGTCACGCTCCAGCAAGGGGGCAACCCAAGCCCGTGGAGATCCACTTAGTAAGGATGCCAAAAGACCCACCTTTTGAGCATCAGTCGAGTAGCGCCGTGGTTGCATACGGATCAAGAGTCGGATCTGATTCAGGAAACCTTGGAAATCGGCACGATTACCACTGAACTTCTCTGGCATGCTAACCTTCGGCTCCGAAGAAAAGTTTGATGAAGAGGAAACCACCGATGCCTGGGAGAGAGCCTGCGCAGCAGCCTTGGAGGATGCATCAGCAGCTGCATGTGCCGTGGTGGAACCTTGCAGGTCGGTGACCACTTGGCGCAAAGTGGCCAGCTCATGAAGTAGCATTTGGTGCTCGTGTTGAAAACGCTCAAAATCAGCCATGATCTAGGAAAGAAAAAAGGAGGAAAATGAAGGAAAGGAATCAAGAAAAAGGTAGCTGGAAAACGGAGAACTATGAAGCAGTTACTATCAAACTGTCAAGCCACGATCCAGGAACCAGGAAGAGAACAGGATTCCAAGGACATGAAGGCTTGACTCAGGAACAGGACCGAGAGCAGGACAGGAACTAGGAATAGGAACAGGACGGATCTAGGAGCAAGACAGGATCAGGATAGGATCCGGGAGCAAGACAGGAAAGCACAGGATAGGATCCGGGAGCAAGACAGGAACAGGACAGGATCCAGGAGCAGGACAGGATCCAGGAACAGGACAGGAAATAGGAGCGAGACAGGAACAGGACAGGAAACAAGACAAGAACAAGACAAGACAGATTGATCGTAGTAAGACTGGTGTTGATAGTAACTGATTGTACAACAATTAGGTCGGAGCTTTTATGCTCACAACTCCAAGAGCTAATCTAGGCATGCATGCAAAAGTGGTTGCATGCATGCAAAAGTGATTGCATGCATGCAGAGGCTAAGATGAGTCCACATGTCCCTTATCCTCTAGGCATATCCTGTGGCATATCCTGTAGGAATATCCTGCAACCGAATCCTGTGTCCGGAATCCTGGTAGGATATCCTGTAGGAAAATCCTGCAACCCATATCCTGTATCCGGAATCCTGTAGGAAAGTCCTGCAACCCATGTCCTGTATCCGGAATCCTGTATTCTGTATCGGGTCGTGACAAAAGGCATTGTCCGAGTCCACGTTCTATAGAATTAGTGGTTGAGGCGTTGCTCTAGCCGCCTCAACCATGCCAAATTAGAAACGACACTTATAGTTCAGCTAGTTTTATGTATCATGATTGACAAGGTGAGCCTCGTTCGTGAACTTGGTCAACTAGGGGCTTAAGTTCCTAAGGGTTGGGTTTTTAATACAAGTTACTTTACCATATTCCATGGGGTTTCTAAACAAGGGATTCCAGGGTTGGCATTTGGCAAGCTGCCTTTGTGGCACCGGGTAAAAACTCTGACACCTTCCCTTTTCCACACTATTTAAATTGGTATTGCATGTAACTTGAATACCAAAAGAATGAGAAAAGAAAATTTGACTCCTTCTATCAAAGGACACCGAGACACATGCCAAAATATAAAAGGGCTAGGTCGGACATAAAATAACTGAATGACGACCATGGACAAATACTTTTTAATTATTTACAAAGATTTGAATGATGAAAATTTGTCAACAGAGTAATAAGGTTCATTTGGATAAAACTTGACAACAAGCACCTTGGCTTGAAGAAGTGGACTTCACTATCAAGAGTTTCGTTGATGGACAATCCCCAAGGACGCACATTCAGAGGTAAGTCATGAATAAGTTGTTTAATCCATCTACTGTCCACTTTAAGAATATCGTCATTTATGGGGCTAACAAATAATTCAAACATTGGCTAATTGTAAAATGGTGAACTAGATGTTAAAGAATGTATGCTTAGAGAGTGTGGAAGGATCGTGAAGAACAACTCTAATAATCCGCCTTATTGTAGAACTAAACCTCATCATTTAGTACACAACTTAGTTCTAAATATAGTGGTACATCTTCAATCTCTTCATTGGTGATTTTGTGATGAAATTTCATATACAGGTTCAAGTTAAAAGCGAACTAATCAACTTGTTTATTCATTCTTTTTTCACCCAATTAGCAGCCAATGTTGAGAACCTCTGGCTTCTTTTTACAAACTATAAAATAAATAGAAGTTAATATTGATACATAACTAAAAGAATAAGACATAATAGATAGAAGTTAATATTGATGCATAACTAAAAGAATAAGACATAATAGAAGTTAATATTGATGTATGATTAAAAGAATAAGATATACTTGAGGAGCATGCGATTTGTAACTTGTTAAACATGGTATTTGAAAAGGTCATCTTTATTGTTTTTCAAAATGGCAAATACTTTTGATATGTATAAAAACCATTCCTTCACAAGGACCTTCTTTATTTCCTTGAGAAATACTAGCATGAGTTGTCTCAATGAATCAACCTCATCCTCAAACAAGTAAGAACTAGGAAAAGAAAAATGTTACTTACTGAATTTAGTAATGGCACTAGAACTTGAAGGGCAAGGAAAAATGAGAAATTTTATGTTAAGGCTATTTACTCTACAATGTTGTTGAATAAGATGAGTTCTTTATTGTGACCTTTTATCACTTGAGAAAACTCTTGGACATTCTCAATTTTAAGGCATGCATTAAGAAATTGTTCAATTCCCACAAACCAACAATGTACACACATATAGTAGTGTAGGTTAAATTTCATAATGGAAGACTTTTTGACAGGGCTCTCTCAACATCCTAGAGGCTAGGCGAAGACTTGGAATAGAATTACACACTTATATTCTTTACAAAGGTCATCTTTTACTTGTTACAATGAATTTTCACAAACAAAGTTTCATAGTGGTGGTTGGACTATGTGAGATTATACAAAATATGTAGTTGAAGCACTTTGTTGCAATGCAGGAGGTAGTACTTGCAAACTCCAATTTCCACGAATGGGGATATGACAGTAAATCAAGGTACTAACTAATCATATTTTATCCTCGGTGTCAAGGTTGTGCTAATGTCTAAGACCTTGGCACCAAGGTATGTGTAATGTTGTTGTTAGTGCCAATGTATATTTGAATATAAATCTTGGCACTGAAGATTTATTAATGAATACAATCATGTGCCAAGGAATGTCTAATGTTGTCTGAGGGTGACATTAGACATTCCGTAGTGCCGAGGATAGAAGTTTACATTCTTTAGCACTGAGGGTGATAATAAATTACAACCTCAACACCAAGGTTATACAGTACTTTCAATACTATGTGTATTAATATTCATGATATATTTTCTTCATTGTAGTGCATTAAAGTTTGTTTGCTCATGATGGAAATCATAAGTCTATTTCAAACCCATTGGACATATGAACTAACACAATTGTAGAAAATATCAAGTATTAAAAACATTCAATGGAAAATACTAATACTGCAAAAGTGACACAATATTACTTCACTTCTCAACTTGAGCATTTTTGGAAGGCACTGGGGCTCAAAAAAAATCTGTTGTGCTAACAACAATGCTTTTAGCAATTTCACTAAACAAAGTGATTTTGTTTTGGACTTGTTCATGGGGACTAAGAAATTGCTAGAAATATATTAGGAGTAGACATAGATGTGGTACTTAGCTCGCATGTGATAAATATAATTCTAGCGAACCTATTTGAGCCATTGCATCAATTGAAAATGTAGAGTCCAAACAAAAGCCTAATGTAACATCTAATGGTGACAATATATAGGAGGAAGAGAAAGACAATGGCAAAGGAAAAGATCAAAGTGAAAATGAGGACAAACCATTGCTTTCTGAAAAACCCATTCCAAAGTGGAAGTCCACATTATAGAGTAACAGTATAGAAGTTGGTGAACTTCATTTCACCAAAAAAAAATTCTATCTGAGAGAAAGAGAAGCCAAGGCAAAGAAAATCACAAGAAGTTGTAAGAAAATGTAGTTAGAAGAATTCACAAGAAATGAAGGAAGAAATTTTATTAAGGATAAGAAGAACACCTCACATGATACACTACTAAAGAACATTCCCAAAGGACTTGTTCAACAAATCAAATCTTAGAGTTCTCGAGACATAAAAGATGAAAAATAAAAATGGCAGTGATCGTAAGAAGACTAAATTAAGTGATATTACTTATGTAGATGACTTTGTTAACTTGTAGAATAGAGTGGTTTTTTTTTATAAATATTTTTATAAACAATGTATATATAAACACTTTACCCTTGTTTAAATGTAGTACTTTGAATAATTTTAAGAGACTTGACGTCGACATTCACCGTGTAATGTCAGCAAACATTTCACATTATAACCAGCACGTGGCCTGAGAAGGGCTAGGGGTAGAGGTAGGGTTAGGTACAGAGCCCTACTTGCAATCTATGTTCAGAAAGTTTGGAAAGGTGTAATTTATGTAAATGTTCAGTGGAGGCGAACTTTTCCTCAGCGCCTAAGGGAAATATATTTCATGAAGATATCTTAGGTTCTAAAAAAGTATTCAATGAATATTCCATACGGATGTGTCATGTACGGCCAAGCACGTGAATTAGATGTGTTTAAATGTTAGTGCTAATATATACATATGTAAAAAGTAATATTTATATTTGGAATCACATTTTTAATGTATTTTTCAAATAAAAAGTATGGATGCATTAACATTAAATAAACATTAACAAAACGAGCTTATGAAAACTTAGGAGGGCTGCCCAAGATTTGAAATAGGACGTAGTCGTGCGCAAACGATTATTATATGCCTCGAATATCCGTAGATTATGCTTCACGTATTTAGCTAAACTAGATAAAAATGATCATTAGGGTTCTTGAGATGATCCGGGGAGCGAGGCGGCTTGTGGCGGCAGCGCTCCGGCACGATCACGGCCATGGAGGTAAGCACATGGAATCGGTAAAATGCGTCTAGTTTAGACGATCTTCACTCAGGTTGGAGCCGAATTTTTCCCCGCAATCCCACATTTTCCCCTCAAATCCCCTCCAGGCAGCAAGATATCATGTTACTGGCTAAATTCACAAGCCGCTGCTATAATCCGAGGCCTTTCTCCACCAGTCCATCTGAGAAGCAACCCAAGAAGCAGAAATTCTCGAGGCCGAGGTTGTAGTTGAGCAGAAAGATAGCAACCCGTCCGAGGAAGATTTTGTTCTGCCCGGTGCATTGCGAGACATAGCCGATGCGGATGAGTTTAGCCAGCGCTTCGAGAGGATGATCAAGCTAAACACCAGGCTTAAGGGTGGGATTGCTGTCATGGGGTTAACACAGCTGCTCAGTGGCTGGTGGATAGTAGCATCCGGGTTCAAGGCTGACACACTTACTTCTGGTACACAGGTCTCAGTGCGACACTGTCACTACAGATTGCATATATGCTGCATTCGACTGTGAGAAAGGTGCCTCCCAACCTTGATCGTGGTGCTCCTAAGCTGCTTACCTTGCCATTGTATACGGTTAAGTCCGTGTCCAACTTCTTTGCCAGGACTTATGTCATTGTGCTCATCTCCACCACCGGTTTGATTGGTGCTCTTGCTTATGAGGAATACCCTCCCTCGGTCTTAAGTAATGCAGTTTTGGTTTTGAGAACAGTTTTAAGTGTTATAATTTAATAAATAGTTTTACATGTGTATGTGTAAATGTGTTCTACTTAAATATAAAATGTTATAATCAAACACATGCAACAGACCAAGGTGGTTATTGTATACAAGTTTATGCATATAAACTCACTCTCAGAAGTTGTTGCCCTCTAAGAACTTCTTCAAGAACTCGGACTCGCCACGATCTATGATTCCCAGTTTGTTGGGCTCGATCTCGTTGTCGTGCACAAACTGTTGTATGACATGGTGCCTCTGCTTTGTCTGTGATAAGAACAGCTCAAGTTCCTCCAGCCCTTTAACAACCAGCAAATCCAGAGCCTGCATTACATCATATTTTGATATATGTACACATACATCCACAAACACATGTATTATGTCTATAGATACACGTACATGCATACTTACATACCACACAATTAACACAGTCTAATTAACATTACAGACTTCTAATACATTACGATTTCATAAACATGAACGATATTCACACACACACACACAGATATATATATCTAGTGTGGTGTGTGTGTGTCTATATATATAAGTAAGATGAACATATATATATATATATATATATAATATATATATGTGTGTGTGTGTGTGTGTGTGTGTGTGTGTGTGTGTGTGTGTGTGTGTGTTCATCCTACTTATATAAAACTACTGCGAAAAACTTAAACACATACACAAAGAAACATGCCCACATAAGAATTTTCTGGTTCATATATGTCTACGGCTTAAGATTACACACACACACACACACACACACATATACGAGTTCCTCCGGAGAAAACAGCTCATACAAGGGAACACACATAACAAATGTGGGTACCTTGGGATTAGTGATGTCGGTTTTCTTGCGGAATTCCGCCATAATCTTGGCGCGGAGCTGGGCAGGAGTGATAATATCCTCGAGATTGAAGCGCTCCATGAGGAATGGGACTGACCTCACAATCTGCGGTAGAGCTCCAGCACGCGATCCCTTGCCTCGTCGAGATCCTTGGAGCTGCCACTCGATACTCGCTTCCTGAACAGTAGCAGCCTGTCATATCCCCTCACGAGCTCGATCTTCGCCAGCGACATGGCCGCACTCCCTCTGAGCAACCCTAGAAACTAGAAAACGCACCTCTGTTATTTAATCCCTTAAATACATCCCTTGTTTTAGGGCATTTTGTTTGAAAAATTTACCTGAGATGATATTCTCAAGTTCCGTAGTTATGTTTTAAAATTTATAAAAATAGTAATTCTTTAATAATAATATTATTATTAAAGTTAAACGTTCAGAATGTTTAACTTGTGATTGAAGGTTGAAGAGTTTCTATACTATAAATATAATAAATGCTCCCAAGTTTTTTTTATAATGCAATTTCAAGTCTCTAGTTTGTACGTATTGGTGCCTAACAATTAAAAGATAAATAAATAAGTTAACCACAAATTAAATAAGTCAAACATAAGATAAGGAACTAGTTGCAGTGTGTGAGAAATCTATATCTAATTGGTTCAGAAGATTGAGTAACAGAGAAATGATATTTAGGCTCGCTTTGTATTGTTTATAACATTTACATTTTTATGTGCATACACATGAAATATGTTTTATTTATTATATATATATAGAAAATTATATTTGTATTATAATGTTATTTGTTATAATTTTTTATTGAAATGAACAATGTAGTTCTTAAAGTTTTAGGGGTTAATTATTTGTATTATTTCAATAATTTTCTCAGCAAGTATGCAAAAAAAAAAAAGTTATAAGGGAAGTTACATATATACATGTATATGAAATGTCCTAATATTTATTTTATTTTGTATTTATTGAATAACTTCCTCATAAATTTTTTTTATGTATATATAAACTATACATTTACTCGAAAAAACTTTAATATCTCAATATTAAAATTAGAATAAAACTTTTAAAAAGACATAGAAATTAAGATTAGATTTGTAACTCATATTTGTAACTCAAATGTAGATATATATATCTTATAATTATTTAGGCAAATACAACATTTGTTATTTGAATATTTTATTTTAAATTTACTTGAAATAAATAAATTTTTAATTAGGTTCACCGTCGCTGTCCGAATCCTCCAGACTAGGCCCACTCTTTCTACATTTCAATATTAAAAAATAAAACATTAAAAAAAAAACACATTTATTTAAAACTTTAAAGACAATTTATTACATTTGTATTTTGATTATTATTTATTCCAAATTTTCTTAAATTAAATATATGAAAATTTCAATTTGATATGCAACATATATATTAATTATAGAAAAAGTTATTATATATATATATTATATATATATATATATATAATATATATATATAATATTTATAATTCATAAATATATCCAGCTAAATATATATCACAATTTAATATAACTTTAAAACTATTATGATGATTACCAATAGTTGATTTTTGATTTAATCATTTCATTATAATATAAATTCAAAAATATATAAAAAGTTTAAATTGTTATCATATGCATAAGATATAATAAATATATTTAATATATATTTTTTAATTTTAAGACTCTTGTGCAAACTTGATAAACTTACTTATTTTTATTTATAAGACCTTTAATTTATCATTTATATAATGCATTGCAATGGTTTAAAGAAAATATTATTTTATTTTATTATTATTATTATTTCATTTTTACTATAACAAGTTTATCAAGTAATATAGAAATATAATTTTAAAGAAAGTTACACACACACACACCACACACACACACAACATCTTAGATATTAAAAATTATAGTATTTACTCTAAAAATACAAATGTGTATACATTTCATATATAACATTTAAAAATTTTTAAAAAGTACATAAAATATACTTAGTTTGTAATTCATACTTTTGTTTTGAAACCGAATAACACACACCACACACACACACATATTACAATTATAATTATCGTATTATATTATAAGTAATACAATTATATATTATTATAGCTAATTAATCAATGATGAACTAATGTCTTTATTATTTCACATAATTTTTTAAGTGTTAATTTTAATTAACATTATGAAACAATATATCTTTACAAATATTATAGAGTTTATTCTATTTATTATTATAAAGGTTCTTATAATAATGTAGATGTGCATTATATTATTTACCGTCCACTTTAAATTATGTATGAAATACATTTTTACACCGAATATAAATAACATTAAACATTTTATAACTATATTATATACTAATAACAATAACTATTTATATTATGATATATATATGTTTACTTTATTTTGTTTTGGAGTTAAAAACATGAATTACAAGCTAATTATATTGTTATATACTTTTCAAAAATATTTTTAATTGTTAACATTGAAATGTATACACATTTGTAATTTTTAAGGTAAAAATGTAATTTTTAAAATTTTATACATATATATAGTAATAAATATGTAACTTTCCTTAATTCATATTCATTTGTGATAAATAAAATAAAATAATATATTTAATTAAATATTATTTTCTTTAATCATTGTGCTATATAAATGAAACTTTTTTCACGAGAGAGATTAAATAAAAGTAAGTATATTTAATAACTTTGCACAAAAGCCTTAAATTTATTTAAAAGAATAATATATATATATTTATTATATCTTATACATGACAATAATTAAATTTCTTATATATTTTTTAAATTTATATTGTAATGAATGATTAAATCAAAAGTCAACTATTGGTATTATCATAAATTTTTAAAATTTATATTAAATTCTTATATTATTCAAGCTGGATATTTTATGAATTACAAATTAATATATATTTTTATATAGAAATAATCGATCTATATTTTGCATATTTGAGGAGGAAATTATTGTAATAAAAGGAAATAATAAAATTAATTAAATACATAATAACAAATTAAAATTTTCATATATTTAATTTAAAGAAACTTAAAAGGAAATAATAAAAATAATTAACAAACGTTGGTAATTGCCATAAAATTTTAAATAAGCATGTGTTAATTGTTATAAATATTCTACTTTTTAATATTGAAATGTAAGATAAATATATATATGTATAATCAATATATATATTGTATATTTGATGAGGAAATTATTTAATAAAAATAATAATAAGAATAAATAAAATACATAATAAAAAATTGAATATTTAATTTCAAATATAAAAACAAATGTTAGTAATTAAAAATAATTAAAATAAAATTTATTATGTGCAAATCGAATCATTTGAAGAACCAAATGTTGGTTCTTACTTATATTATATTGTGATATATATCTACATTTGGAATTACAAATATGAATTATAAATTAATTATAATTTCTATAATATATTCTAATTCTAATATTGAGATATATAAACTTTTTCAAGTTAAAAATGTAATTTTAAAAATTTGTACATTTCATATGTATATATGTAACTTTCTCAATAATCAATATATTTCTTTTACATATTCGATGAGGAAATTATTGAAACAATAAAAATATTCAATACATTATAAAATAATTAATTTTTTTATATATTTAACATATTAAAGTAAATAAAGTAAAATAATTTAAGAAAATTGAATGAAATAAATAAACCGGTTGTCCATCAATTTTTAAGTAACCATATTATATTTTGAAATATGTTTAATTAGTTTATTTAATTTATTTAAAGTTAAAAGCACGAATTACAAGGTAATTGTAAATTTTTCTCCAATTTATTTATTCTTTTTACCCTAAAATTTTACGAATTACATTATTCATTTCAATATAAAAATTGTACAAATAAATTTATTTCATATAATACATGTCTAATACATCATAATATCCCGTTACCATTTCATAAACATGAAGGATATCCACACACACACACACATATACATCTTGCTACACAAAGGAACATGCCCACATAAGAATGCTTCAGCTTTTCTGGTTCTACTGCTTAAGATTATATATATATCCTAAGTAAGTAATCTCATACAAGGGAACACACATAGCAAATGTGGGTACCTTGGGATTAGTGATGTTTAAAATTTTTGATATTAAAAAGTTCCTTAGTTATGTTTAAAAATTTAGAAAATAGTATTTCTTTAATAATATTTAATATAAAAATTATTAATATTAAAGTTAAAAACGTTAAAGATTGAGAATGTCTAACTTGTGGTCGAAGGTTTGAAGAGTTTAAACACAAACTTCTCGTACGTATATAATATTTAACTTGATTAATATATGCATATATTACAAATATTCTAAATAGAAACGGTCTATGCATGATTAACATGATTTTATTTTAAATCGCATATACATATCTAAATAATAGTTGCCACAACAATCTGATTGGTATATTTGTTCAGAAGAGTAAGATAAATTTATATTTACTATCTGATTATATATTCTTAATAAAATAAATTAATTACATTTGATGTTTTATTTACATGAAGATCAAGTATATTTAGCAAATTATTGATAAATTTGGTGATGTTAAAAGGAGGTAAATTAAACTTATGTAGTGATAATTATACGGTGTTTCCCACCTCCGTCTCCACCTTACAAAGCTGGCGCTCCACCATTGAGCTATAAAGGCATTATACATTATATCTTTCACACATGTTATATGAGAGTATATGTATACACGTACATAAAAAAAAGACGTATACATGTGTGTACAAGTAATACATGGAAAAGCATACATATCTGTATACCAGACCTATATATTATATATATATATCAGATTATGTGGGTGTGGGTGTATCTGTTAACAATGAATGGAGTATTACTCGAGAGTTGTTGTAATAAGTTTAAAATTGTCGTGTTGTATATATGGCCGCAATCTGCAACTTGGATAGTTACTCACGACTAAAAAGCAGACATGAATCTTTTGTTATAATAAGTTTAATTAATAAATAATAAAACCTTTTATAATTTATTTAAATACTTTGGAGTTTGTAAATAATTATCATATGTAGACTAGACGTAGGTATTTCACGTTTTTTTCTTCTCTTTTATTTTATTATTTATTGAACGCAAAAAAATAAAAAAATTCCTTTCTTATTATTTTTTGTAATGAATTAATGTGTTATAAGTGAACGCTTTGGTTAAGCTAATTAAATAATAGATGATTAAATTAATATAAAGTAAAACTTGTTTCTTAAGTTGGAATACGCGTACTGTTCATTGTACGTATCAAGTCAACCGTATATTGGCAGGCATAACTTACTGTACATGACTCCATCAACATTGGTCTGGTGGGGAAAGAAATATATATATTAGATATAAAGGCATCAATAACTGTACATTACATTGCAAAAATACCCACTACACAACAAAGCTTTCATATACGTGAGCACACTCAGTTAAAGGTTAGGTGAGAGAACGTATAAAAGAAAAAGAAGTCCACCGTACAGACAGTAGCGAGTAACCAATATTTGACCATATAACTGTACGAGATCTTTGCCAAGTCGTGTAAACTTGGAGTTTATAATGCAAGTCTTTCTGGCTTACCAAACACACCCAGTGAATTGCGTGCGTCCGCATTCGTTCTATACGACTTTAATATATATATATATATATATCTAACTCAACGACTCTCAGACGTATTACACAGCACTTGACAGTGTCTGTATAATATGGTATATAAGTTACTGTATATTCATATAGATTCCAGAAATGAAGAGCACTACTCAAGAATACATTTTCAAGTCGAAGCTCAAGGATATACACATTCCTAATCACATTCCCCTCACTAGCTACCTCCTGCAGGAGAGTGTCACCAGTGGCCACGATCGTCCCTGCATCATCGACGGCTCCAAAACTGGGAAGATCTACACATACGGTGAAGTCGAGTCCATAGTCAAACGTGTTGCAGTGGGTTTGTTCAAGCTCGGAATCTGCAAAGGCGATGTTGTCATGTTGCTACTCCCTAATTGTCCAGAGTTTATATTTGCATTCCTTGCTGTTGCAAAGATCGGCGCCATTGTCACAGCTGCGAATCCGTTCTGCACAAGCCAGGAGATTGAGAAGCAAGCGAGGAGCTCCGGTGCTAAACTCATCGTCACCCAGTCAGATTCTACAGTGGTATATATATAAATTCATCTCTCTAGCAAGTCCCTCTAACTACGTACACTCCTGCAGGTCGCCAAGGTCCGTCGTCTCCGAGACGAAGACAACGTACAAATAATCGGGGTCGGTCCTGTCCATGATGAGGAGACAGTGGTGCCTTTCTCATCTTTGCTGCATTCCAGTGAGACAGAGATGCCGGTTGTCAACATATACCCAGACGACGTAGTGACGCTCCCATTCTCATCTGGAACAACTTCTCTTCCGAAAGGCGTGGAACTCACTCACAGAAACGTAATCACGTGTGTTTCCCAGCTTGTCGATGGGGAGAATCCGAATGTGCACCTCGACTCGTTCGACAAGATGCTTTGTGTTCTCCCCTTGTTCCATGTGTATTGCATGAGCTGTGTACTGTTTGCCTCTCTCCGTGTTGGTGCAGCGATTGTTGTCATGCAGAAGTATGATCTCGGATCCATGCTCGGGTTGATTCAGAACTATCGTGTGACAGGAGCGTGCTTGGTCCCGCCTATACCTGGCTATGGTGAAGAGTCCAATTGTGGAGTCTTTCGACTTGTCATCAGTAAGATTCATCATGTCTGGAGCTGCTCCCCTTGGGAAAGAGCTCGAGCTTGCTATCAGTGAGAGATTGCCTAACGCAATCATCGCTCAGGTGCGTGCGCGTGTGTGAGAGAGAAGGTGATCAACTGCATACTTAACACCAAATTATAACAGGGATACGGAATGACGGAAGCAGGGCCGTTGATTTCGATGAGCCTGGCATTTGCGAAGAATCCATTTCCCATCAAGTCCGGTTCGTGCGGGACGATCGTCCGGAACTGCGAGGTCAAGATTGTGGATACGGAAACCGGAGAGTCTCTACCGTACAATGTGTCCGGTGAGATTTGTATCAGAGGGCCTCAAGTGATGATGGGATACTTGAACAATGTGGAGGCGACATTGGCTACTGTCGACAAAGCAGGCTGGTTGCACACTGGTGATGTTGGATATATCGATAACGACGAGGAGCTTTTCATTGTAGATCGTGTGAAAGAGCTCATCAAGTTCAAAGGTTTCCAGGTGTGTACGTGTGTGTGTGATTGTATTAATGTCAATTAAACATTTGTTAATCAGGTTGCTCCAGCAGAGATTGAGGCTCTCTTGGTTTCACATCCAGCTATCTCAGATGCAGCAGTTGTTGGGTATATAAATTTAGATAGTTTGTATATGTGTACATAACCATACTTGTTTATAGGAAAAATGATGAAGTAGCAGGAGAGGTACCTGTTGCATTTGTGGTGAAGAGCTCAGGGAAGGACATAAGTGCAGAAGAGGTTAAGAGATTCATTGCAGAACAGGTAAGCTAGATATAAGTAAGGACACACGCACGCTATCAGGACACGTATAAAAAAGAAGATGTAATGCAGGTGGTATTCTACAAGAGATTGAACTCAGTCAAGTTTGTGGAAACAATTCCGAAATCGGCTTCTGGAAAAATTCTGAGGAAGACTCTGAGGAGTGAACTCAAGAAGTCTTCAGCTGATGGGATTCCTGTTGTACATATGCAACAAGTAGAAAAGATATAAGATGCTCATTTTTAAAATAATATAAATGTTTTTAAATATCATTTCTGGTAATTGGTCGCAGTGTTGATTAGGTCCTCTGCTAATTGAGGTGGGTTGTGTGCTCCCATTATTGTTATATATTACATATCTAGTGTCCAATAATGGGGGATGACCTTGTTTCCAAGCTCAGATCAGCACTACTTCATAACCGTGTTCGTCTCGAGCCAGTCCCTTCGGAAATTCAATACTCAGAAGACCCAAACGATCCGACACTCTCGTACATCTCGAACATGCTCTTAGACGAACAACGACGACGACGAAGATCACGTCTTCACCGATTCACAGTCGTATCAGGCACTGCTTGCAGATTTGAGTGCCATAGTCGCAGACCAAGCTCCAATTCATGGTGAGTACCGTACAGATATATATATATATATATATATATATAGAGAGAGAGAGAGAGAGAGAGAGAGAGAGAGAGAGAGAGAGAGAGAGAGAGTTGACAAACTCTCCATATAGGTGTTGAAGAACTGTGCACCCAGTCCACCCAAAAAGATATGAACTGCAATCCCACAGAGGAGGGACTAGATTACCAGGTGGATTGGTTTAAGGCGATGCTTATGCGGTGTGCACAAGCGGTGGCTATAAACAAAGGTTCAGAAGTGTACGGCATAGTCAGAGAGATAAAGGAATGTAGCTTCACCGGGGGGAACGACTGCACAACGTGCGGCTCTACATTTTGCAGATGCACTAGTCGCGCGGTTCACAGGGTTCGGCCCGCAGATATACACTGCAATGGTGAAGGGGATTGCCGAGAAGAAGTCTGTGCATGTCCGGATGCTGAACAAAATGAACTTCAGAGTGACACAGAGGTTTTCAAACCAGAGCATACTGGAGCTTTATATGGATCCAAAGTACGTGAACAGAAGATTGCATATAGTTGATTATGGGATTTCGTATGGCTGCCAGTGGCCTGCATTGATCAAGGTTCTTGCTGAGGGTGCTGGAAGAAACCCTGTGAAGATGAAGATTACAGGTATTGACTTTCCTTCGTGGGATCTCAAGCTGACGGGTACGAACTTGGTGGAGCTGGCTCGTGAGCATGGGGTCCTTCTTGAGTTTGAGGCATTCTCTAGTACGGCATGGGAGACAGTAAGGCCGAGATACGTAGAGGGGGAGGTTCTGGTTGTCAACTGCAACTTGAGGTTGAGGCATCTCAAGGAGGATGGAAGTGTTTCACTGGACTCGAGGAAGAAGTTTTTCGAGCACGTACACAGGCTCAATCCAGCGTTGTTCATTACGTGTGTGCTGAATGCCAACCACAACTTGAGCTCGCCATTCTTCCTGCAGCGGTTTGAGGAAGCGTTGAACAACTTCTTTGCAAAGATGGAGTACTTCGAGGCGTTGCTAGAGCCTGAGTTGTTTGAGTTCATGGACAAGGTGATTGCTAAGTCGATCATGAATACGGTGGCTTGTGAGGGAGCGGAACGTTTGGAGAGGCCGAGTTCATATAAACACTGGGACTCAAGGGCAAGGAGGGTGGGGTTTGTGCAGGTGCCTGTGAGCAGGAGTGTTGTAGAGAGGGTGCTTGAGGCGTGGAGTGGCTACAAATGTAGTGATAAGTTTAGAATGGGATGGGATGAAAACTGGATGCTCCTTGGATGGAAGGACTTCGTTCTTTTTGCCATGTGTGCCTGGCAACCAAGAAATCCAAAATGATAAGCTGTTAGAGAGATGGCTTTGCTATATTTCAATATTGTTTAATTATGTTTTGAAATAACATGTTTTAAAGTTAAATCTCAGCTATTAAAATATTTTTATACTGAACAACAAATATGATTTGTCATCATGTTAAATATAAAAAATAATAACATTATTATTATAAATATTTTATTAAGAGTAACTTTTACATTTAACAAAACCAAATATAACTCTTTAATGAAAATTATAAATGTGTATGGTGTAATTATGTACTTTACACACACACATATATATACTTTTATAATTAAGAAAGCAAAAGTTTTTATAAAATCAAAATCTAACCACAAAGGTAGTATTATTAAAATAACACAACTTTAAGAAAATTTATATCCGAAGAAAGTTATGCATAATGGACATTTATGAATAAACTAACATAATTGAATTTAACTTCTCTTTTCATTATTTTGTTGATAATAGTAAACCAATAATTATAATAATTTAAACATTACCTTTATAAAACAAGCTTGATATTGTTTTTAAATTTACACTTTAATTTATTTTAATACTGTAATATATAATAAGCATATGTTTAATTAAATAATCTAATTTTTATTTTAACCTTAAGTTTTATTTAAAAATTGATATGCTTGAAATAATATTCCTTGTTTTCGATTGCTTTGCAGACACACACATATAGATATATATATTTTTAAACACAAGATTTCTTACATATACTGAGTCATGATGTATGCATGTAGCACATACACACGCATATACTTTACAATATAAATATATAATTAAGAAAAAATAATCTATCTTATCATTTAGAAAATACTTTAATTAACTAGTTTAAATTTTATTTGACACATAATATATGTATATGCATTGATTTAAATAATGTATCATCTGAATAAATAAACATAAAATGGAATTAAGTTAATGAAAAAAATATACTAATAATAATTAATTTTAAGTACCATACACATATACACATAATTAAAAATATATAACTTATGCGAGAAAGCTTTTGAACAAGATTGGTAAGATACATTAAATGATATATATTTAAAAATTATTTTTTAAGAAAATTCTTTACATATATTACCTTTGTCCAACATAATATTGTTATTCTGTTTTTAATGAATATACCACACAATTATACATGTAAGTGGAAACATATATACAACTACACACACGTACACATAGATGGAATGTAACTTAGAAATTGACAGTTTAATCACTTGACAAAATGAGGAACAACCTCATAAGCTAAGGCACCAGCCAATGCCACAAAAGTATACCGGGCAACGACATTGGATCTGGAAAGCATATTAGTAACAGCCTTAATAGACTGCATAGAGAGTGTTAGCACTCTCATCCTGCTCCTCTCCTCTACCCTTTGGAAAAAGGGCAGAGGCTTTAAGGTCTGGTGAAGAACATACGCTAACTGGAGTGAGATACCAGCACTTAACCGGACCACAGGTATAAGTTCTCTGCACTGTAGCGGCTACCTATGATATACCAACCTGCCGCCAGTTGCATGCAGCCTACCGCGATCAGTGCTCTCTTAAGCTTCCTGTTGTAGCTCAGCATTGAGTCGATTGACTCACGTAGCTCGTTTGCTGTTGCTGACTCGTCTCTCTCCACTGTTGGACCCACGATCTCTTCATGTTGGAAATCCTCAAGCCTCTCCTCCTGTATCATAAACAATTTAATGATTGTATCGAGTGTACCAAACGCCTGGACATACGTGTTGTGTGTTGGGTATATAAGTTCATAAACACGAAACTTATGATGTGCTCTCTCTCTCCCACACACACGCACAGAGAGTGTGTGTGCGTGTGCTTATGTATGTAAATGTATATGATTTCAGAGTCGAATGAAAAAGTTCATACGAATATGAATATCTTAGGAATTCTGCTGCTGCATTGGATAAAAGTCTATACAGCCACAAAAAGTATCCCGTGTAACTTTTGTGAATGAGTGTTTGTTGTGTGTAAAAGAGAGATCTAGTCAGTGCATATGCACTAACATGCCCATGTCAATAGTGATAATAATAATACAGGTATATACATACGTGACCATATGTACACAGTCAGTGTGTGTGTGTGAACCGTAAAAGTTAACACATCATTATATGAAATCATCCCTGAAAATAGAGGTATATATATGCACTAAAACATCACAGTGTGTGGATCTATCTATATGTTTGTCCAAACTAAACTGTTTGCAATGCCACTGGTTAACATGATCTCTATCTGTGTTTTAGAAACACTCTTTGCATTATACCAAATATATAAGTATGAAAAGTAAAAAGTCAACAGATTAATACACACACACACTACAAATAGAGGAATATACATCAAAATATTGCAGGGAATGGTGTGTGCCTGATATATGCATTCTGGGTTATACCAAATGCATAAGCGTACATAAGTATAAGCTTGCTACTAACCTGCTGATTCTCTGATGACTCAGATTGTTTGATGGTTTCCTCCTGTTTGTTCTCCACTGTCATAGCTATGTTAGAATATTACTTGTTAAAATTTGTGTGTGCATGTGTATGTTGTGTGTATTCAGTAAAATATGCACCTTGAACAGTAGCAAAAGATCTTCCGTTGTAGAAATTGTGCTGAGATCTAGCGGGAAAAGAGATCAAACGGCTGTAACGGAGTGGATTCTCAATCAGACTGGCAGCTCCTGAGAGCGATTCAAACGCACAAATCCTTGATCCTGACAACATCTTTAGACCCTAGATACTATCTTTGTGTATGTGTGTGCGCGCACGCGTGCGTACGAGAGCGTGTGTGTCTACTTACCATGTGAGAGCGTATGTAGATGCCTTCCATTACGGACCACAGCCGCCCCAAACCTCTGAAGTATCATTCTAACCTAACTTTTTTTACAAAAAAAAAATTATATATGGGTTTAAAAGGTATCACATATACATACAGGTGTATGTGTTACATATAAGATAGGAAAGTAGCTAAATTATTGATGTTTTTTTCTTCAATATTATATATTTCAAAACAATTATAAGATTATTAAACAAGCGTGCCTGAGCCCACTGTTGAATCAATTTAAAAGAAAACTTTAAGAATTTAAATTAATTTTAAATTTAAATTTACATCAATATGTTAGAACTTTAACGAAAGAAAAATTTATTGTATAAATAATATTATAAAGGATTGACAATACTTTGCAACATACAACAGAATTTTTGTGGTAATGATTTAGAAAAACAATTATGATCAATATGATAACAATGTGTACCATCAGTGATACTAGTATACGATAATTTCCCAAGTATAAATGTTATAACGTCAGATTTAATAATATTTGAACATTCTCTGATGCATGTATATACGCATGGAATTTATATTATATAATATATTGACCATATTAACTCCAAAACTATATAATATAAATTTTTTAACTTACATGTATTGTTGTTTAAGTTAATCCAGAAAATATTAAACATAGAACGTTATTGAGTATACAAAAAAAAAACTTTAAATTTATTACTTCGAAACTCTGTATATATATATATATATATAGATATATGTATATGTATGTGTGTGTGTGTGTGTCATTTATATCTATATAATATATTACTAGTACGGTCGTGGGCTTAATTATTTAATAATATTTTATTAATTAAATGGATCATTAATTAATCATTATTTTAGCCTAGTGTTTATTCTAAAATTTTTAGGTTTATTAAATGATTCTTAATTTAATTATTCTTAACATGGTGGATTTATTCATAATTTAAACTCTTATGTTTAATCAAGTGAGTTATTAGGTTTACCCAACTTTTATTCTTAAGTTAGAACTTTAAATATTATTAATATGGTGGATTTATTCATAATTTAAATTCTTATATTTAATCAAGTGAGTTGTTAGGTTTACCTAACTATAGTGAATTATTTATTAAGTTGAAACTTTAAATATGGTGAATTTATTCTTAAATTAGATTTATAATTCAATTATTATTCTTAACCTAGTGAATTTATTTTTAAATTCATATAATAAATTTAATTAATTAATATTTTATTTAACCTAATAAATTTATTCTTAAGTAAAACCTTATTAAGTTTACCTATGTATTCACTCTATTATTATCCTTAACCTATATTTAACTTTAACTATATTGTTATCCTTAATTTATATTTAATGACCTTTAACATTATTATTATTATTATTATTTTTAATTTTAATTTAATTATTATTTTTTAATTTACTAAATTTATTTTTAAATTAAATATTTAACTTAATATTTAGGATGTCACACGAATTTAAAATTTTAATGCAATCGATAAACTAATTTATAAGATATATGTTTATTGTAAAGACATTAGTGTTGGCCGTTGGATGCAAAGATATGTTAGATTAAAGGTAAAGGCAATTCGAACAAAGGCACGCATAAAATTTAAAAAAATATTCATTCGTGCCTAATGTGATACTCTGAATATTTATATTAGATTTTGATAAACTTATATTTTTAATAATTTATATATCTTTAAAATGATATATCAAATATATAAAAGATATTAAGTTAAAATATATGAATATTTCACGGCATTATATTTCAATTATACATTTTACACTTTAATATTATATTTTAAATTATTTAATAAATTTACAAAACTGTCTCAATGATTTTTATGATTGGGAAATATCCTGGACCAAATATAAATTATAAGGTATTAAAATAATAATAGATAAATAATAATAAAGTATTAAAGAATATAAATATATAAAATATAAAGACTGTCGTTTTCAAAATGAAATCCAAGAAGAAGAGACCAATCAGTAACAGTAGATCTTCGTGAAGATCTAACGGCTGTAATAGCAATATGTGGCAGAATGTCTTCCAGTAACACACACATGATCAGGCTTGCTCCAGATTCATTCTGGGCCCTTTTTTTTTGTTATTTTTCTGGTATTATTATTTGAATTTACTGTACCATTCCAGAAATTCTTATATTTCTTCGGTTGGATACACTTCTATCAGGTATACACACACTACACACTGTTATTTATTTGCATATATTCAAGGATGTATGACTAAAGCAATCAAATTCTATGTGAAGATGTGGTTTAATCATTTATAAATCACTCTATAGGTGTGCGCGTGTGTGTATGAGTATGTATTGTAGCTTTATGTCGATGCCTCGTGGTCTGTTAACTAGTTATTATGCATATGACATGCATGTATCAGTGATACACACACATGCACACGTACATGTGTGTGTATGTGTGTTATTATACATTATATATGTAAGTTAATACAATACACACCTAGGTAGCAATGTCGTCTTTGCTGGAGGCTCACAACTCGAGGATAGTTGGAAACGGGGAACAGATAGTGATACTTAGCCACGGATTCGGCACAGACCAGTCTGTTTGGAAGCACGTAGTGCCACACCTAGTAGACGACTACCGCCTCGTACTCTTCGATGTAATGGGGCCGGAAGTACGAATGCCGAGTACTTTAGCTTCGATCGATACGCTACACTTGCTGGTTATGCAGAAGATCTGTTGGCTATTGTCGATGAACTGGAGATTGATACCTGTATATTTGTCGGCCATTCGGTCTCTGGAATGATCGGTTGCCTTGCTGCAGTTGCTCGTCCCCATGTCTTCTCAAAAATCATCATGATATCTGCTTCTCCTCGGTAAGTCTAGCCACATATACACATTCTTATACGAGGTGTGTGTGTGTGTGTCTTTAAAAGGTGTGTAACACCTACTTGTGTGTGTTTAGTGTGTTTACATATGTTTTAGTGCTCTCTCTATCTATGTGTGCATATGTCTTTAAAGGTTTGTAACTCACTATTAGTGTTTACATATGTTTTAGTGCAGTTAGTGCTCTCTAACACAAACACATACTTACTTCGATTTGGATTAGATATTTGAATGATGTAAACTACTTTGGGGGATTCGAGCAGGAAGATCTGAACGAGCTCTTCGAGGCAATGCAGTCCAACTACAAAGCATGGGTATCCGGATTTGCACCTCTGGCAGTCGGTGATGACCTCGAAACGCCGGCAGTGCAGGAGTTCAGTCGGACACTGTTCAATGTCCGGCCGGACATTGCACTGGAGGTTGGAAAGACTATATTCCAGAGTGACCTCAGGTATATACTGCCAAGTGTTCTTCCCCCCTGTCATATACTGCAGAGCAATAAGGACCTGGCTGTACCTGTTGTTGTGTCCGACTATTTGGCGGCAAACCTCGGTGGTAAGACCGTGGTGGAGGTTCTTGCTGCTGAAGGTCACCTTCCTCAGTTGAGCTCTCCCGATGTATTAATCCCTGTCTTAAGAAGGCACTTGGAAATGGAACTATGAAAGAATATACAAGACTTGTAAGTGTGTATTTATCACAATTAATCTCTCTCTCATAAAACTTAAAACGGATATATTAAGTATTATATTAATGATAAAATATTGACCACCTTTCATTTAGTTACATGGTTAGAAATATTAATGTAGGATATATTTTCTTTAATCAATAAGCTGCTCCTCAACCTGTCAATTCAAATTAAATCATCAGAATACCGTCATGCTATGATATAAGTTAAACTTAATTTCTATCGTATGTTAATTATATAGCTTAATAAATTCTAGAAATTGTTAGTTACCATTTACTACGTAGACCAGGTTCCCTTGCAATGTTTCCTTAACTTTTTTTACTTATATATTCCGCAAAAATGTATGCCTACTCCGTGCTGAAAACAGTCATTTTTAGAACATGTGTGTGTATGTATGTAGGTAGAGTCTCTGGTTAATCTGTATCTATACGAGCTACTTTAATCTCTCGGGTGTATATGGTTACAGAAATGTACATACGGGACCATATGCATGTGTGCGTGTGTGTGTGCTTAACTTACACTAATTGAGCTGCATAGGATCGAAAGGTCGGAAGTTCTTCTTAAAGTCTTCTACGAGCTCTGTCTCTTCCTCCTTTGTTAACTTGCAATCTTTCCAGTCTGCCTTTTCGGGCTTTCCCAGTAAACCCGCTATAACCTTTAAAAAGACAATAAATAAAATCATTACTCTAAACATTGATATTAGTATGCACAATAATATCATCAAATGAATTTAAATAAGATTATATAGCTAATGCAGTTTCATAAACTCTACTATCGTGTGTGTATACAAGATATTTATACTTGCATATAGTTATTCATATACAAGCGCTAGATTTATATTTAAATAACACTCACACGTAACACAGACGCCCATGGAGTGTTCACACACACACACACACCTCACGGCCGAACTGCATTGCCATTTTCTCTCCAACCCCACAAGGATGAGCTAATATTGTTTCATCAGGAAGCTCCACATAAAAGTAACACACCATCCAAAAGTCTTCGTAATTCTCTTGTATGATTCCCTATTGTACAAAGAAATAATAACGTTAGCATACAAATTACTGGAAATGTATATTAATAACACTATCACTTAAAAGTATCTCCCCCTCCCCTCTCTCGGGTGTTAAAACAATAAAGCATGTCTTGTTATAACATATTCTTTACCCTTGGGCATAATGAAACGAGAATCCAGAGTCTCTTGCAGCATTGTCAAACGCCTCACGACATGCTTCTGCTTGAGAAGAAGACAGCGGAATAGCCTGCATAATATGCTCATGACATGTTAGAGAGAGAGAGAGATGTGATGTTATTATATATCACGAAGCATTCACTGTATTATAGACAATAAAACAAACGAACAAACATGGTTTCATAGTGTTCATATAGTCTACTATAATATATCATGTATTTTTTATGATAATACAACCTAGATGATAAATACACTATAGTACAAAGTGTATTTATCATATATTATATAAACAGCATACCTGTAGGTGTGCATGTGTGGAGCCTCTCATGTGTGTATGAACCTTTCAAAGAAGACCGTAGATTGTCCTTCGCTCCCAAAAAACTTACGGAGTGCATCCTTGTACATTTGTATCTCCCTTTCAGCTTCTTTAGAGACGTTAACTCGTGCAGGTGTGTGTTCTATCGGTACAATCAGCATGTGGTTCTCCATTAGCGATCCTAAACACCAGAATTTAAACACGTGTGCACGTGCGCGCGTGTGTGTTACCTTTGGCAAGAGCTAAGTAACAGTGGTCTCCAACACTAGCAACTAGATGGGTTTCCACACTTGGACTTGACAAGCAAAACCAGCAAGCTGCTGGTTGCTTGTTCTCTTCATCTTCGATTGAACTAACATTTTCTTCAGTAACATGATGGAACTTGCACTCTGATCCACGCTCGCAAGCCCCTGTAAGAAAATAATATGTAAGTGTGTGTATTGTGTGTCGCGTATGTGTAGTGTGGAGCTCGAGTATGGTATATAGATCATATTATGTGCTAGCTACATTTAGTACAGTGAATAGTACATGCTTTAAAATTTATAGAGCCTGTATATATACAGAAGTCTTACCTTTTGTAATAAATCAAAGCAGGACTTCCTAGGGAAAGGATATCCATTATCGAACCCATGTTTGTACTTGCATTTCTCCCCTCGTGCACACGAGCCTATACATATAAAATGAGACTAAGTCTGAATAACAGAATTACCATTCCGAATTATAGTAAACAGAAATAGAAATATATATAAAGAAAAATACGTGCATCATATAGAACGTAGTAATATACACAAAACGTACCTTTGGTGAGGAAATGGAAACACGCTCCTTCAACTGTCTTCTGCCTCTTTGCATCGGACGACGCGGAAGAAGTATCGTATCTCCAATACTGGCCGTCGGATGAGTGGTGTCAGAGAACATTCTCTTCTTCGAGACGTCATCGTCGTTCGAGGTACGTTCATACGGTGATGGTGTCGTATTTGGTGGTTTCACATTTAGCTCTTCGATTGATAGTCTAGATGCAGGAGTTGGTGAAAGAGCGTGTAGATATTTCTGCTCGAAGAAGATATAAGTACAAACAGACGCACACAGAGACACATATACACATTATAATTCAATACGATTGTCTCCACACGTGCACACGTTCCTACGACAGACATGCATATAAACCCACTCCCCACCAACCCACGCAGAGTACCTGCTTTTCGCCGTTTCCAACAGCCGCAAGAGCGACAAAACGCGTAACGTGTGAAACACCTTTGTTAGAATACGGCTCGCGCGTGTAGAATATTCCTTCCATCCCTACAATATGGTACCTACACGAGGTTCCTTGGCTTATATCCAATATTAATAATCATCATATCAATTAGAGTACATATATCATACCATATATGTGTGTGTGGCCGTGTGTACATACAATATATTTACGATGATATTAGAATATCAATACAATGTCTTTACCTTGGTTTGAGATCTGCAGCGAGTTCTGCTATGATCGAATTTCCATCAACTTGATGGTCTGTATTGCTTCCGTGTAGAACTCCCGCGGGCCAGTCATTAGTGTGAGCCGTCAAGGGATACATACATTAATACAGAGATATAGACACAAACGTTTCTAGAGAATACTTATGAAAAATATGTATTTAAGTATATGTGTGTGTATACGTATAGATCATGACAAGGATATGTAAGGAGAAGATCTATGACTTGTTTATCGTCCTCCAATGCACGCAAAGCGTCTACGTCGTCCTGGTGAAACGCACCAACTTCTGAAGCACGTTCAACATCTTCATATACGGCCGCATCAGCCCTCCCCCCTAAGTATGCAACTCGTAGGCCTTGTACAAAATAGACGTGTCAGAACACACACTCAGACACACCATAAACGTGATATATGTAAGTATATGTATAGCAAGACGTAAAAGAGCATATATACGTACACGTAGCAACAAACTCTCTCTCTCTCTCTCTCTCACACACACACACACACACACACACACACACACACACAACGAACACGAACACGAACACGAACACGAACACGAACACGAACACGAAACACGAACACGAACACGAACACGAACACGAACACGAACACGAACACGAACACGAACACGAACACGAACACGAACACGCACGCACATACCCACCTTTAACGTCAATCGTCCCACTTCCTTTGAGCCAGAGTAAGTTCTTACAAACTGGGACAGGCTCTGAAACTAGCCCAAGAGCTTGGGCTTTGGCTCTTGCTGGTGCTAGAAGTTCAAAAGCCTGCTCTCCGTAGTTTCCAGTGAAGTAAGTTGCCACTGGGATCTGTTTAAGTGAACATATCATAATCAATATAATAATCCCTCCTCCTTCCCTCTATACATGTGTACATACATTTGGACGATGTATAACACGCTTACCTCTTTAGTTCCAGTGATATAAGATTTTACTTCTTCAATATTGCTGTCATCGAGCGGAAGAAACTGCCCGACACAGAGCAGTGCGTCGAAGGGTCCATTAGCTTTGTTCACCTTTAAACAAATAAATAATTCAATATACATCATATATATATATCTACATAAAACACAGCACAGACATTCGTTCATATATGTAACAACAGTACGGGAAAACAGAACAGATATAAGATAGATACACACACACACACACCCATATATATATGGGTGTGTGAAAGTTCGGATCAAGAGAAAAACTCGAGCATAAACGGTCGGTCTGTTTTGCATTTTCCTGTTTACTTTAGAAATCTAATATGTTTACTGCAGATATATACATAATATATTGCCTAGAAGTGCACTGTATTATTATCGAAGAAGGAAAATTACACAAAACCACCATATATGCATTGAGGAATGTAAAACCTGACCATTAAACTAAATTAAAAAATTGAAAAATTGAAAAAATAAAAAATATAATCTGCTGCATTTTACTAGAAACTGCATTATATAGAGAGATATTGAAGTCGGAAAATGCAGATTACATACAGGCACGTGCGAACACATACACACTCACGTACCGAAGCGAAGCGCTTGTAGAGCTGATCGAATCGCCCGTGAACATCACCGCAGAGTAGTATCCTCGGTTGCGACATAATACCCTAAACCCTAAAACCAAGAACCCTAAATGTCCCCTGTTTTTGCAGAGAAAATGACGCCATTTCTTGTAATTGACTATGTACCTGTCTCTCTAATCCAAGGTATTACTAAAACTAATCATATAATTGGGTATAAATATCCGTATATGTATTTGTATTTGCGTACTTGTTTTGGTATATAGACTCTATATGTATGTGTGCATATCATAATTATCTCTCTCTATACATATATGTGTGTGTGCGAGCGCGCGCGCGCGTATAAGGTGTAAATAAATTTATGAGCATGTACATTATATATATATAATTTAATGTATCTGATTCAAATGGATTATAAGATATATAAGCGTAAGTTCTAAAACTAAAGCTATACCTTTGATGTGTTTTTATGTATGCAGACCACATACACACACATGCAGGTGTATGGTATATTGTGTGTATAGTGTGTATAAATATCTTTTTAATCCGAGTTTATTTTATACAGTGATGGAATTTCTTGGATCTAATCCACGTTTCCAACAGCTTTCAATAGCGACGATTGAGAAAATAGCGCGAACTGTTCAACCAAGGGTATTTGGTACGTTTAACTAAGTACTTAAGTATTTAACTGGAAGTTTAGAAGCTACACCATTGTGTATATATACACGTGTGTGTGTTTGTGTGTGTGTGTGTGTTGGTTTAATGTCATAGTCGACAGGACCTGGGGAGAAACTTGTGGATATTCCCAGCGGAGTATGCATTGTTTGGAATGGAGAGCTTATTACAGGGAACACAAGAAATGTAATCAAACGAGCAGAATATGGTATGGATTATGTGCGTGCGTGTGTGTGCGTGGAGAGAGCGAGTTCAAGTTAGTGTTTAATAATCCGTCGTCATGTGTAGGAACTCATGAGGAGGTTCAAGGTGCAATTGCCTCTAACAAGGTAGAATAGCTACATATTCTGTATTATATCTAATAACACACGCACACACACACACACACACACACGAACACAAACGCGCACACACAAAAGGCATACAGATTATGTGTCATGTTCTGCAGGTGACGTGCTTACTCCTTGATGCTGACCATGGTAGTCTAATATACCAGAAAAACATATGGGAGTCCTCACAGGTTACTAGCCCAGTGGAGCAAATCATGCGATTAGAAATAATAGGGGTAAAAATGACAATATATATAAATATATAATTGTTAGTATGCATATTGTATATAGTGCTACAATTATATACTCTATACTGCATATTAAGTTTTTTGTATGTTAAAATGCATGTTCTCTATTATTAGATTGATATCTATCGTGGTTTCTCGGTACCAGGTCTTGTTACTTTCCCTCATATGTTTGGAGGCCAACTAGTTGGTCAGGTATGTATATATGTACGTAGACGTATGTATGCATGCGCATTCTTCGTGCGCAACACACACACACACACACACAGATATATATATATATATATATATATATAGAGAGAGAGAGAGAGAGAGAGAGAGAGAGAGAGAGAGAGAGAGAGAGAGAGAGAGAGATGAGTCTTCAAGTCTTTCAGGCATTGGCAGCTGCGAGTAAGTCAGTTAATCCGTTTCTGTTAGTACACAGCCTTCATTCTTATTTCCTTCGTCCCGGTGATACAAATAGTAAGTATGAACCTTTTCTTCGTATTAACACACACACACACACACATGTATCTTATTCGTCTGTGTATGACACGTATGTGTGTATCTCGATATGTTTAGCTACAGGTACACATAAATATAGCCAACTACTTGTGTGTTTCTTATGTGCAATATATGCATTTCTTATATGTGTGAATTTGCAGTCCCAGTTGTATATCAAGTTGAAAGAGTTCAGGATTCTCGTAACTTTGCAAACCGCTTCGTCAGAGCAATTCAGTACAATCAAATCATTTTCACGATGGAAGCTTCATTTCAGGTGATGTATAATGTGTATACACACCGTATATATACGTATAAATGTATATGTTTATACGTACTAGATATTATGTGGCATTTATGTAAATGTTTTATAGAGGGAAGAAAATGGCGTTGAACATCAAATAAGCATGCCAAATGCACCGCAACCTGAAAAGGTCTTGATGGACATTTTAATAATTATATTACTGTCGTAATAACTCGATTATATGTAATTATAGATATTGCCTCAAGAAAGCGAGTTCGAAAAATACCTCTTCAGCTCTCATCTTTCACCGTGAGTTATATAACACACACACACACACACACACACACACACACACATGCAGGTCAATGAAAGAGGCAATAATGGAGAACCTCAAGCGGGAGAGACCCTTAGATGTACGTTGCTGCCATATTAAACCAGAACCATGTGATTCCAGGTAAAAACTGAAATACATACGATTTGTATATACGTATGTACATACGTGTTATATATGTATAAAATTATGTGGTTTATTAGGGAAGTAGTTTGGTTTCGAGCTAAAGGTGATCTTTCAAGAGACCAAGCATTACATAGGTAAGAGATGATATATATATATATATATATATATATATATATATATATATATATATAATCGATCAATAAATACATGTTTATTTACATTGAATTTTTTACAGATGTATTGCAGCATATGCATCGGATTGGATATTCTTAGACTGTGCTCTAAAGCCACATGGCTGGACGTGTGAACCAGATAGCATTTATCAATCTTTAATTAATGCAGATCTTTAAAAGGCTAACCCTTGATCACACGTAAGTAATGTGCTCTAAATGCAATTTATAATAAATTATAAATTTTCATTAAGTTAATGACATATTCATAAACACACACGCACGCACGCACGAACATTTTAAGCCTTTGTTAGTATTTAACAGGCTTTGGTTCCATAAATCACTTAAAGTGGATCAATGGCATCTACTCTCGGTACTATACTGTTTTTGTTAATTATATTATTACTATTATGTTAGTTAGCATTACACATATTCTTTCTTAACATGATTTTGTAGATGGAAAGTCCACGCGCTGCTTCTTCCCGAGCACTTGTAACGGGTCATATATATTCACAAAGTGGAGAGGTATACACTCTCTTTCACACACACATGTGCACAAGGGAGGGATAGTAATAATTTACACACACACACAACACACACACACACACATAATATATATATATATATCTGTGTGTGTGTGTGTGTGTGTGTGTGTGTGTGTGTGTGTGTGTGTGTGTTTTATTATTGTTATTTTGCAGCTAGTGATATCTGCCGCACAAGAAGGGCTAATACGAATGCGGAAACTGGATTCCAAACTCTGAGTTAAGCATTGCTTAGGAGACTTATATATTTATAGATACTATTATAAGATGTATTATATATTTCTTAATGTGGTTGTAAATCCACGCGCTGCTTCTTCACGAGCACGTGTACCGGGTCATATCAATTCACAAATTGGAGACGTATACACTCTCTTTCACACACACATGTATACAAGGGTGGGATATGTGTGTGTGTGTGTGTTATTGTTATTTGACAGCAGCACAAGAAGGGCTAATACGAATGTCCAAACTCTAAGTTAAGCATTGCTTACGAAACTTAAACATTATTTATGTATTTATACATGACCCTTTATTTATAACATGTATATTGTATATTTTATTATACATATATACTGTATATAAGAGAAGAAACTCTGAGTTAAGTATTGCTTAGGAGGCTTAAATAATTTATGTATTTATACATGACATTTTAAATTTATACACATATCTGTACATGTATATTTTATACACACGACACACTAAGAATAAAGATATTTACTGCCACGTAAGAGGTAGTGGAGTTATACGTGTCATCACAGAGACTTCCGACAAATACCACGTAATTACACTCGTCAGTTTGTTTGTAGTGCCACTTGTAACGCACCCAGTGGCAGGTGTAAACTGCCAATTGTGCGAAGTTTTTTCAACACAAACACACATACACACGCACGCACAGAGGCGTGGGAAATGGACGACTCGTTTGAGTTAGTGAGGTTAGATAGAGAATGGATCCCAACAGTTATGTTAAACAGGATTGCTAAACTGAAGAGAAATATAGAATGTAGGCGATTACGAGAGAGACGACGCAATCTGTTCCATACCCTTTGGAAGAAATCCTCTGCATTTCGCGCTCGCAATGCACTTCTATGCTTTGCCAGCATTGGGAATAGCTGGAGCAAGGTCTGGATTCACATCATTCTTTAGTAATTCCAAAAATATAGGGCTATTTTCATTCCCTTAATCACAATTAATTAAGTTAATTGCATTTCATCTATATACATGAGTTGGAATATATAAGTTAATATTTATCAATTAATTATCACTATAAATTCAGCATTTAGTTTATATATCGTATATTATGGCAGTTTATGTAAACTGAAATTATTTTATTAATAGATATAATAATTTTGCTACTATAATTACAATATATAAATAATTATTTTTTGATATAGTTTATTAAAAAAGAACAGAAACCAAACATGAAACTATATTTATTTTATCTGATTCCGAATCTACGTTGACAAGTTTTTATATCGTTTTTGTTTGTAAGTTCATTTTATAAAGTCTTATCAAATTCAAAATTATAGTTGATACTAAACAAGAATTAAGTTAAATAATTTATAATATTTAAGGTTCCGCAACTATAATATGTACTTTTACAAGTGTAGCTAGTTTTTATATATACGTGTGTGTGCGTGTGCGTGCGTGCGCGCGGGTTTATATATTGTATGTATTGCAGCCTGGACTTGACAAGGCCAAAGAAAAAGCACAGCAACTGAGGGTTCCAGTTCCTGAAACAAGACTACCAGTGTTGGGATTTGTAAAAAGTCTGGTGCTCAAACAGGTACGAACTCATTGCTAATTAATATATAATTAGACATAATATACATCTATAGTTTTACATAATCAAAATATATATTATTACTAATTATAATATACTATTATGTAGCTCATTTGCGGCACAATAGCAGGTGCCGTGTCTTCAGCTGCCGTAGCACCATTTGGATTCATTCGCACAAAAGTCATTGCTGGAGACTCAACTTCCAAAGTAGTTAAGGACGTCTCTAGGTGTGTTGCATGTGCGTGCGTGTGTGAATGTTCACACACACACACACACAGATACGTTTCTACACATATGTTCATATGTGGTGTACCTGGTGTGTATTTATTGTATATTTTTCAGGAACCCAGGCATTTCAAAGCTTGTCCCAAGCACATTATCAGGCTGGCTAGTCACACTCTTCATAGTCTCACTGAAAAGAGGTGTCCAGTTTGTAACATACGAAGCCGTTAAAAGGAGCGAAGAACGAAGACAAGTAAAGGATCCCAAAGTCATCCCGTTTATTCCCCGTGAAGCCTCTATTGCCACCCTCTCTGGCGCCTTATCTGCAGTCACCTCCTTGCTAGCCACTTATCCTTTCAACACAGTCGCAGACAGAATGATGATGCGAGTAAGCTCTCTCTCTCTCTCTCTCTTCTCTCTCTCTCTCTTCTCTCTCTCTTCTCTCTCTTCTCTCTTCTCTCTCTCTCTCTCTCTCTCTTAACGTGTAGGTTTTTCTGTTGCAGTCAAACGATTTTCCATCATGTTCACAGCTGTTTCTAAGGTGTTAAGAGAAGAAGGCATTCGTGGATTGTACATAGGGTTGGGACCTGAGATGTTAAGGATGGTTCCAAATGCAGCTGCTGAATTCTATGCTTATGAAACACTGAGAAGCAAATTCATGGACAAGGTGTGTGTGTGTTATTGTTGTTAGATCGGTATTACGTTGTATATGTATGTATATCTTATATATGCTCTCTTCTCTCCTCTCTCTCTCTCTCTCTCTCTATATATATATATATATATATATATAGAGAGAGAGAGAGAGAGAGAGAGAGAGAGAGAGAGAGAGAGAGAGAGAGAGAGAGAGAGAGAGAGGAGAGAGAGAGAGAGAGAGAGAGAGACACACACACACACATGTATGTATGTATGTATGTAAATGTAGGTAGCTGATAACATAGTGGTTTGTCAGGAAAAGAATATAGGAGTGGCACCTCTAATTATTGGAGCTGCTGCTGGTGCGTTTTCGACATTTGTCACGTATCCATTGGAGCTTGCAAGAAAGGAGATTAGCTTGGGTGCTGTTCCAATAGAGAAGTTTAATTTCTCAGGCACTTGGCAGGTAATTGGCTAATTAAGTATTTAACTTTAAAATATAATTTATATAAACTTTATTATATTTTAAATTAATTCATTATGTTTATTAAAACAATCAAAGAATTTTGGAACGATATCTATTTACGTGTCAATAATTTAATATTATTAATTAATTTAATATTATTAATTGTTGTATATGTAGGCTTTGCGAATAGTTACTGCACGAGAGGGATTGGAGGACTGTATAGAGGCATCGATGTGCAGCTAGCACAGATTGTTCCGTCTACGGCTCTTACGTTTGTTGTGTATGAAATCATGAAGCGTGCACTGGTTGCATCACATGAGGAACGACGCGATGAAGTTAAGGATGCATAAATTTATCTTTTAAATAATATTATAATAATATTATTGTTTTTGAAGAATTGTAAAGAAATTTACACTTAGTTATAATTACATTTATATACATAAGATATTTAAAAAATAATAAAGGATAACGTACATACATATATATTCAAATTAAAATTTTAAATAATGATTCTCACTTAAGATAACTTTAACACATAATGTAACTATAAAAATACATTTATCTTTAAAATATATTTAATTAACTTAGTATATGTTTTTGAATAATTAAAATTTCTTAACTAAGGTATACTCTTAAGATAATATTATAATATTTTTATTTGTGTTTTACTATTATAATTTACTAAACAAAGTTTAAGATTGAAACATATACTTCAAATAAATATATTCTGTTTTTATATAATTGCAATTTTTAAACAAAATTTAAGATTGAGTTAAAACCTTTGTTATCCAATTAACATATTTTTTAAGATTGATATTTAAGCCCCTTTATCTTAAATATCGAAAATATTCTAAGATTTTATATTAAAGTCTTTTAAACCATCCATATTACCAAAATATTAGTTGAGAACTCCAAATGCAGAAAAATAACAAAAATTAAAAAATAACAAATAGTGAATAACGGCTTGAAACATATCGGTTGCTAACGATGAAATTAATGATGTATAACTTTATATTTTATATAATTCAATAAATATTATAATTTAATTTTCTTTAAAAAATAATAAAGAAAAAAAGTGAATATACATTTACTTTAAACAGGTTAGATAAAAATAATACATAATTAAATAATCTTTTAATTTAAATTATTTTAAACATGTCAAACACACACGCACGCACACGTTCATGCATTTTCTACTTTGGTAAATAAATTTGAAAAAAAAAATAGTTTCAAAAAAATTATTAAAATGAAAGCTTATTAATTCTTAGATATCACGTCCTCGATCAGATCAGCAGCATCTTGCACAGTAGCAATCTTCTCTGCACCCTCCTCACCCAAACTAATCTTAAACGCCTCCTCCAGGTTCATCATTATCTCAACCTGTACCGATTATATACAAAATATATTTTGTATTTAATATATATTTAATAATTTAATTATTAAATATATAGTCATGCACAACTTACAGTGTCGAGTGAATCGGCTCCAAGTTCTGCAAACTTTGAAGAAGGGCTCACATTCGTTTCATCAACGGACAGCTGGTTGGCAATGATCTTTTGAACAGTTGCCAGTGTCTCTGGCTTTGCCTACACACACACATATACATATACATGTGTATATGTATGTATATATTACTTATAAGCTTTATATTCTTTATATTGATTATATGCACAGAGATAAAAAAAGCTTACTGCCAGGCATGAAATCTGAAGCCTCCTCATTCTTAAAGCAGAAGATCCTGGTCGCACATTCGCAACAGTGTGTTCTCAACCCAGTGATATCCTGCTAAAAAGAATGATTAGAGATAATTAATTACTAATTGAATATAAATTAATACCTTGTTAAAGAGATTGCTTGGGACACATGCAGAGATCATAGAAGCCATTGAGAGGAATCAAATAAGAATCTAAAAAGAATCTGGTGAAGAACAAGAAGCCGCTACATTAAACCCTCATAAACCGGCCGTATTTATGCAACAAGTAAAGGCGGACGGACTAGCCAAAGCATGCAAAGCGAGAAAATAGAAAAGAAATCTGCACCATCCACGTGACCACGTCACCGCGTCAATCGCGGCCGTTCAGGATAGGTGTCCGATACATCCACGTGGCGTGGGTTTAGGGTTTTTGGGAGATTCTAGGGTTCTTCACTTCTTCCCGCTATGGCGCTAGCGATGCAGGCACCGTCTTCTTCCGGACTGGCGCCAGCTCGTGGTGGCAGTATTTCATCCAGAATGCTTCGATTTTGCTCGATTCGGCAAGGCGTGAGAGCGATTTCTGCTGCTGCTACTGGCGCCGATACCATGGCGGCTCCTTCGAAATCACCCGGTTTGTATTTACCTTTGATCCACATCATACATTGTGAATAAGTTCATCATAAGTTATAGTTTATTTGAATGATATATTATTAATTAAGAATATAGAGCATAATAGAGGGAATTTATAAACAATATAGTCTGTCTATATGGATATAAATATAATAAACTTGGTAGGCTTGATCATTCTCGTATATTGGTTCATATTTCTATCAATATATGCAATGTGATCATCAATTGCATATACTTATGATACCTTCATATAACGTATAGGATGGGGATATTGTTTTTACATGGGTTTTGACTTGGATGTTGTTTGCTGCAGGGCGTGGGCGGATATGGGATCCTCCATTGAGTGAGTGTGATCCCCACACTTACAACATAATAGAGTCTGAGAAAAAGCGTCAATTTGGTGGTCTAGAGTTAATTGCATCTGAGAATTTCACTCACGTGCTGTCATGGAAGCAGTGGGCTCCTGCTTGACAAACAAGTATTCAGAAGGTCTTCCTGGGAAACGGTACTTGAAAACACTCAACGCACACACACATGTACAATTATATATTATAATTTCACAGGCTAATATATATTACGGTGTTAAATGCACTAGCAGTTCTTGTTAGACTTACCTTTTTGTATATCATTTACCATTTACGAACTAAGTACACAAACAGAATAAGAAACGATCACGTTATTATATATGTTATTAATTTATACTACACACAAAGCATGTGTATATTTAGTGTTATTAGTAACTTGACTATTGCCAATATACATTGTGCTGTAGATACTACGGTGGCAATGAGTACATTGATGAGATGGAAACTCTGTGTCAGAAGCGGGCTCTTCATGCTTTCGACCTGGATCCTAAGAAATGGGGAGTAAACGTGCAACCATTATCAGGCTCACCAGCAAACTTCGCAGTTTACACAGCACTTATGCGTCCACATGATCGAATTATGGTACGGTTTGTCATTGTATACATCACCCACACGTGTGTGTATATGTATGTGTCCCCCCCTCCTCTCTCTCCTCTCTCTCTCTCTCTCTCTCTCTCTTCTCTCTCTCTCTCTCTCTCTCTCTATATATATATATATATATATATATAGGGGCTTGATCTTCCACACGGTGGACACTTGTCACATGGCTTCATGACGGAGAAACGAAGAGTCTCAGCGACATCCGTTTACTTCGAGTCAATGCCATACCGTCTGAATGAAGCAACTGGTACCTTTCTACTGCATTATATATATACTTTGCTGTTATATATATACACTTTCTAAAGCGGTTTTTGATAACGTCACGCAGGTATTGTAAACTATGATAAACTTGAAGAGAATGCTATGATATTTAGACCGAAACTTATTATTGCTGGTGCTAGTGCCTATCCAAGGGACTTTGACTATCCGCGGATGCGTAAGGTGATATAGTAAACAATTACATAATGTGCTATTATATGTAATTGTGTTTTTGTTATATGTATAGATTGCAGATAGCATTGGTGCCTTTTTAATGATGGATATGGCACATATAAGTGGACTTGTTGCTGCAGGACTGCTAGCAAATCCTTTTGAATACTGTGATGTGGTCACAACCACTACTCATAAGGTTAATTATTTTTTATGCTATTCATCATTATTTAAATTATTATTATTTCCAAACGTATACGTATCTATATATGTTGTATTTAGTTCTTGTAAATTGTGTATTTGCAGTCTTTAAGAGGTCCTCGTGGTGGTATGATATTCTTTAAGAAAGACCCGGTTTTGGGATTGGATTTGGAGACTTCTATTAACAATGCAGTCTTTCCTGGGCTTCAGGTAAATCAATCTCTCTGTCCCTTCTATACTCATCTATATGAGCGGACAGGGTGGTCCTCACAATCATACTATTGCTGGACTTGCTGTGTGTTTGAAACATGCAGCGACCGAAGACTTCAAACTTTATCAAAAGCAGGTAATGACGCCTATTTCAGCGTGTGATTGCGTGTGTGTGTTCTTATATTTCCTTTCAGGTGATTGCTAATTGTCAAGCTCTTGGAAAGAAGCTTGTGGAGTTGGGCTTCACACTTGTGTCCGGTGGAACCGAGAATCATTTAGTGCTTGTGGACTTGCGTCCCGTGGTACTCCTTTTCACATATATAAAAGATATATTAGGGCATGCTAATATATATATATATATATATATATATATATAAATGCTTATGTTAGTGATGATTGATTATTAACACTATCATATTCAGGACATGGATGGAGCGAGAGCTGAGAAAGTCCTTGATTGTGCTTCAATCACACTGAATAAGAATTCGGTCCCAGGTACGTTTTTATTTGCCTATACAACCACACACATTCGGAACACTCTTCATAGCAAGATATTTTCTTATAGGAGAGTAGCGAATGTGTTACATATACATGTATCTCTCTCTCTCTCACACACACACTATTCCTGCATAACGTACACATAATGTCAGGCGTATATGTATGTATATGTGTGTATATGTAGATATGTTGATTGACATTTGTGCAGGTGATAAGAGTGCCTTAGTACCCGGGGAATACGTATAGGAACTCCTGCACTTACAACGAGGGGACTAAAGGAAGAAGACTCGATCAAAGTAGCAGAGTTCATACATGAAGGCATTCAAATAGCGAAGGAGCTCAAGGGATGTGTTCAAGGCAAGCTCAAAGACTACGTCCAAGCACTTGAATCTGGAAATTCCCCAGTGCAACATAAGATTGTGGACTTGCGAAATCGTGTGGAAGCTTTCGCTAAACACCCCATTCCCGGTGTTGGTACACAAGATCTTGATTAAATATATTCGTTTTAAGGTATGTAATGCTGTCTCTCTCCGTGTGTGTGTGTGTGTGTGTGTGTGTCAATCTAATAGCCATCTTAGCTCATCCTGCCTAAGGTTATATGGAGTCTTATGTGTATGTATATATCTGATCGTCTGTTTTATGCTTGCTATACTGCATTGCGTGAAGACGTATACACACACATTTTCTCAAGCTTATATGCTTATTTGCTTTTACAACTCGGATAAAAGTTCAAGTTAAATGTGAACTGACTGTTCTAGCTTTTCTTCTGGTTACCAAGATATTTGTACAAACCGTATACAGCGGCACAAGCTACAAACAATCCTACGGTGGGAGTATAGACGGGTAGATGTACTTCACCACAAAGTCATCCCATTCATCCGGTAAAAATCCTGTTGCAAACCTTTTGATTAGGCTCTCTCTCTCTATTATACACACACACACACACACACTTATACGCACGTATACACATACACACACTCACACACCTGATGCCGCAAGGGTGAGGCCTTCTAGGAGAACAACTACTATGAATCCAGCAGTGTGAGTTCAACCAGAGTTTCATTTTGTTGGACTTTGGGATCCACTTGTGGCTTTACAAGTGGCTTTGATGGAAGGGGCAGCCTTGTAACAGAGGAAGCAAAGGGAGAAGGATTCCCTTTGGATGTCTTCTTCTTTGCACTGGGTTTCTTGAAAGATTCTTTGGAAGATGCTCCAAATCCTTGAGATTTTTTAATAAGTGGCTGTGTTTCATTTGAGGGAGAATCCTCCTCTCCCTCTGTGGTAGCTGCTGCTGTTATTAGACATTTGTGGGATATGTGTGGATATAAATGGGATTTGTGGGGAGATAAGTGGGATTTGGCAAACCTTATGGGATTGCTTGTTGAAGATAGGAGCATTGTATTGGTATAAGATAGCATTCTTTCAATTGAGAATAGGTATGTACATCCACCATGTCACTTAATATGTGTTAATCTTATATATTTATTATATTAAAGTTAATGTAAACTTGTAATGTTTTATTTAATATTTTTTAAATATATGTAATAAACATGTTAAATGTGGTGTGAAAAAGGCTTTTTGAAAGTCTTTGAAAGAGATTGTGTAAAGCCAATGAAAAACAATATATATAATAAATAATGTGAAATTATAAATATCTAAATATTAAAAATATATGCATAATATTTAAAACAGATTTAAATAATATTTAATGTAAACCTAAAATTTTTGAAAATATATAAAATAATATTTAAAAAGTTTAATGATTTTTAAAGTTTAATAAAAATATGAAATTATAAATATAAAAATAAGTAGAATAATATTTAATTAATTATTATTTTACCGTGACAAAATCTTTATAGACGACGTCAGCTGTGGAACGAAACACGGCGTGAGAAAACGTGTCCTTAAGAAGAACGTGCTCCAACTGAAACAAGCCCTAGATTTAAATAAGGGGAAGAACAAAAAGACGGCTCACTCGCAGGCCGCGCGCTCGTTGAATTACTGCACAGATTTCTATTTAATTCCAGATTGCATCTTTTGTCTTCAATCTTAGATTGCATCTCACACAAGATTCTTAATTTCTAGTGAAAATTCTCACGAATTGAAGGGAAATTTGCAGGATTTGTGATTGTTTGATATGATGCCGGGTTAAAAGAATGCACAGAATGGGGTGCTTTCAACAGGTAGATGTTCATGAGCCACAGAACAAGAGGGGATTCAGACTCTGGAGGAGATCATTCATATCCGACTCCACAGAGGTTTCCAGGGAATCCGCACCGGAGAAATCTTCCCACTCCGATCCGGCTCTGGAGTGTTCGATTAGTCGGGAAGGGAGTGGCGACCTCCCACAGTGTGGATCTAGGCGCCCACAGGTCCAGCAGGAGCTCCGTGTCTTCACGTTTTCTGGATTGAAAGCTGCTACCAGGAATTTCTACAGGGGAAATCTACTGGGCGAGGGCGGATTTGGGTGCGTGTACAGTGGCGTTATCAAGCAGAAACGGGAATCTGATGGGAACGAAGTTAAGATTGAGGTGGCTGTCAAGCAGTTGAATCAGAAAGGCCTACAGGTATGTTGTAGCAAATGCTGGTTGTTGGATTATTGACTGACCTCTGTCTTTCTCTTTCTATATAATTGACTACTTGTGTGTGGGGGGGGGGGATGTGTGCGTGTTGTTCTACTAGTTCTAAGTGTACTTCTGTGTGTGCGTGCGTGCGTGTTGTTCTACTAGTTGTAAGTGTATCCATGATGATACACCTTGATCGGTTTCCATACAGTTGTTGGTAACGTATTGCTCTCTTTTATCCTGTTTATTGGTTTTCCTCCTTTTCCTACGTGATGACACCTTGGTTATTGACTCTTGTTTATCCTGTTTTTTTTTTGGTTTTCCTGTGTGTGTGTGTGTGTGTGTGTGTTATTACTTAGTAGTTTCCTGAATTGTGATTATTTGCTGTCACCATCTCTTATATAGTGGGTTGAATAGTTGTAGGAATAAATACAAGTATTCTTGTACACGCACATAATGTACTGTTATGAATGATGTTTAGGGGGAGAAAGAATGGTTAGCAGAAGTTAACTTTCTGGGTAAAGTGGAACACCCAAACCTGGTGAAGCTTATTGGTTACTGTGCAGAGGAGGACAACAGGGGAGTTCAGCAGCGCCTTCTTGTCTATGAGTTTATGTCCAACAAGAGCTTGGACGACCACCTCTTTAGTAGACAGTATCCGGTTCTTCCTTGGCAGACAAGAGTTCGAATCGCCTTAGGAGCTGCTAGAGGTTTATGTTATTTACACGAAGAAATGGAGTTCCAGGTACGTACACATTTTATATATATACATGTCTAGTTTAAGTAACTGTATGTAGTATCCAATCTGAGTCAGAGTTTGGTGGCATTTCTCAGGTTATATACAGAGATTTTAAGACTTCCAACGTGCTTTTAGACGACAACTTCAACCCAAAGTTATCAGATTTTGGCCTTGCACGACAGGGACCTAGCATCGGAATAGCCACGTTTCAACTGCGGTGGGTGTGCGTGTGCTTGTGCATGTGTTTGTATATATTAACACGTCCGTTTCAGATTGTAGGAACAATCGGTTATGCAGCACCTGAGTACCTACAAACTGGACACTTAACTGCAAAAAGTGATGTTTGGAGCTTTGGGATAGTCTTGTTAGAGCTGCTTACTGGGAGACGTGCAGTCGACAAGAACAGACCTCGAACCGAGCACCGACTCATCGACTGGGTAATGTTGGCGTATGTGTGTGTGAGAGAGAGAGCTATAGTTTCTTAAACAGGTGAGACCGTATCTAAAGGATGGCAAGAAGTTTTCACAGCTTATGGATCCGAGGCTAGAGGGAGAATATCCCATCAAGGCAGCCCACAGATTCGCATCTCTTGCAAGTCAGTGTCTGCAAAGGGCAAGGACGAGGCCGAAGATGAGTGAAGTGGTGGAGTCATTGCAGAAGATTTTGGATATATCCGACTCTCCGCTAAGTCCGACGTCCGTCGTGGGTTCACCGTTGGATGTTGATCGTCATCGGATGTCGTCCATTCCGAGTTTGACACACGATCGTGGGTGGTCGTTGAGATCCGCAATTTTCTCCATGTTTAGCTTCAGGAAAACTATATAATACGTAAACAAAACTATATAAAAGTCAAATTAAAATTTTATATAAAGATTTGTATAAAGAATACAATTAAGTCAGCTATATATATATATTATACATATAGTACAATATAGATGAAGTCCAGATACGATGAAATAAAAAATAATGTTTTATATGGATATGCTTAAGCATATTCCACGTGAATTTAAGTGAATTATCTCAGTTGGGGCATTTCGCACAAATAGGATGGGAAAGGGGATGGTTGAAGTACACTTGCAAGGCGCTGCAGGCATCAAGAGCAAGGACTTTCTCTGTTAGTAATTCATTAATTCTTTCTTAATTTTATACTAATTTAACCTCTGTTTTGTTCTCAGTTAAATCCGATCCATATGCAATTGTAACTTACTCGAGACAAAAGTATAGGAGCACCACTGCAAAGAGTGAGTGTGTTTCAGTATTATATAATCTACTATACACATTTTTTTATATACGCATTATTATGTCAGGACAAGGTAGCAATCCAGTATGGAACCAGAAGTTCTCGTTCCCGTCTGAGGAAGGAGTTAACGAGCTGTTTATCAAGCTCCATGACGAGGATAAATTTACTGGTGACGACTACATTGGCTGTGCAAGGTATAATCTTTATCTTAAGTTATTAAAAGCATTTATATACACACCCACACACACACCTGTGTGTGTGTGTATGGATTTTATAGAGCTTTGATTTATACAGAGTGCCACTGGACAGGGTTTTTAGTGAGCTAAGCATCCCCTTGCGTCATACGACGTCATTTTACCTTCGGGCAAGGTTCAAGGGGATGTCAAAGTTGCATTAACATTTACTCCTGAGGTAAGAACCTACAGTAACTTTTATGCTCCTGGGTTAACTATGGTGCTTATAGGATGCGGAGTCATGAGTATTTAAATAAAGTGTTTACTTTTAAATTTTATTTTTCTTTAAAAATTATGTTTGCCACGACTCTTAATACGATCTTACGTAGAAACACACACACACACGCACGCACACACAGCGTTTTCATGTAAAGATACAGTGCCCTGGAATTGCATGTTAAAGCATGTGCCCAGGTTAATGTTTGTGCATACTTTATTATAATTTAAACTAACGTTCTTAGTTTTGTTATGATTTTCCTTATTGTTTAAATAAACTGATTAAATACTTATAAATTCTCTTTATATATACGTGGGTAGTTCTGTTATACAGCCCCTACAATTAATTATTTTAATGATTTTATATGCATTTAAATAATATAAAAATTTATATAAAATTTTTCTTAAATACATGTTTTTTAGTATTTGCCAATTAATTAAGTTTTGATTAATTACCACTAATACAAAATAACATAAATAAATTTAAGTTACGTACAAATAATTAAACTACATTACCATTGAACTAGAGGATTAGGGTACACACAATGAGGGGGCGTGGACTTGTAAGAGGAGCTGCCCACATGTTGTGGTTTGTACATCTCATGGTAAGAGTCATGTAAGTCCGCGTTGTCTCTGTCTTGCAGGCTAGCTTCCCATGGCATTTCAGTCACCGTAGTCCTGCCAGACCAAGACACAGCATCTCTTGTATCAGATCCATCTCTCTTCCAAGGGCTAGACATTCTCGTAACAAACCTAGACGATGTGCTCCCAAATGGCGGATGTAGCCTCCTCACGCACAGAGACGGAGAGGAGGAGTCCGAATCCTTACTCAAAAACGGTGAATTTCTCGTAGAGATGACTGGGGAGTCCGTGCGGGCGTCCGCAGTGGGCATTTCATACTGCCGAGTCCTTCATCTAAGGATCAGGCACTCGAGCAATTGCTGCTCGAGATGGAGTCTCCCCAGTGTGTCATTGTGGATATGATGCTGGATTGGACGGAGAATATCATTGCCAAGTTTCAATATCCCAGGTTCTTGAGACGTGTGCGTGTGCGTGTGTGTTTGTTACACACACATTGTTGGACAGGTTTGTGTTCATGCCAGGAACTCCAACTTCCTTACCACTCGTGTTGCATCTGAAGTCTCTCTTTCGAGAGGGATTCTCCCTATACCACACACAGATATCGGACTCAAGAAGAAGCTGTTCGACAAGCTGCAACTGGAGGGACTTCCTATGCACTATAAGCACGGAGACGTACATGATGCAACTATAGACAGCGACCACACATGGCACAGCATTCACATGGGATGGGCCGACCACATACTCACCTCCGATGGGATCTTCTTCAACACGTTTTCTGAGTTCGAACCAGGGCTGGTCACTGCACTGAGCTTGTATATGAATCCCAAGCTTATCTTCCCAGTTGGTCCGCTCGTTTCATTCTTTTCAAGCTCAGGGACACTCGATGTTTGCAATGGCTGGATTCTCAACCGCGTAACTCAGTGGTGTATGTTTCGTTTGGAAGCTGGGCAGCTCTCTCCTCGCGACAGGTCCATGAGCTCGCAATGGGATTGGAGGCATGCAAATATGGAGTCTTATGGGTACTGCCAGCTATCTTCAGAAGTCTCTTCCTCCACACATGGAGAATGTGTTCGTTGTAACAGGATGGGCACCTCAGAAGGATATACTCAGCCATCCAGCAACTGGTGCATTCATGACACACTGTGGATGGAACTCGACTCTAGAGTGTGTAGTGTATGGGGGAATCCCGATGATATGCTGGCCTTTTATGGTGGATCAGCCACCAAACTGCAGACATATTGTCGACGGTGTGAAGATCGGAGTAGAAGTTCACGAGGACGATCAAGGCTTTGTTTCCAGGCACGAAGTGGAGCGAGTGATAGGCAGTCATGGAGGGAGAAGAGGCGGATGCCATGAGATCGAGAGCTCAAGTCTTCAGGCTGCATCCAAGAGAGCTGTGGATGAAGGTGGAAGCTCTTATATGAACCTCCAAAAGTTTGTCTCATGGATCACAACCAGGAGATCTTCTAATCTCTTAAGGTACCGTACTGAACCATCTCTCTCTCACATCAATATACATGGTCGTATAATGTACAGAGGTTCGAGCAGTATTAGCAGCAAAACACCGACTTAACCACCCTGTGTGAGCTTGAAACATACATTCTGGGCACTTGCAAGACTGGTCTCAAAGGCTTGGCAGTACACTGGAAGGATTTCTTAGAGGTCTTGTATATGTTCGATAGAAGAACATAAGGAGTACTCGTCTCGGGTTGAAGATTGAAAACACGCCTTGCCGAGTCAATCCCACCGTCGGTGTCACCGTGGTAAATGCATGCACTCATCAAGCTCGTCCAGCCGACCAATCAGGATGGTAAGGCATAAACTCTAGAAGCTCGTTTGCCTGCCTTAACCTCCCTGAACGACCGAGTACATCCACCATACAGAGGTATTGATGAAATGTATGCTGAGTTCGTAATCATTTGCAATAGCAGTAAAGTACATTCTTGCTTGTTCTATCATCCCGGCATGGTTACATGCCGATAGTACCGTACAAACGAACTGTGGTCAGGTAGTAAACCCTGCAGCTCCATCGTACGGAAGAGCTCCACAGCCTCGGCACCACGTCCGGCAGAAGAATATGCCATAATCATCACATTCCACGCCCCGACGTCCTCACAGAGCTCGTCAAATGAGGCACGTGCTTCCTCGAGGTTACCACACTTTGCGTACATGTTCACCAGTGCGTCTACCAGGTTGTGGTCGAACATGTACCCTGCCTCGACAATGCTCACGTGTACAACCTTCCCTATAAAGATTTCAGTAAGTACACTATAAACGAGAGAGAGAGAGAGAGTACTGTCTGACTACCTTGTTCAGCAGCTGCAAGCCCTGTGCAAGCGTTGAATATCCGTATGAATGTAAACTTATCGGTTTGGTAACCCTCGAGGTCCATCTTGATAACGAACTTGATGGCTTCCATGATTTTCCCATTCTCTGCAAAGGCTACAATCATAATGTTCCACGACACCACATTCTTGATCGGCATACTCTCAAACATCAAGCTTGCCTCCTGTAAACGCCCATTGTATGCATAGGACGTGATCATTGTGTTCCACGAGATAACGTCTTGTTGAGGCATATTTGAGAAGAACGCTTCTGCCTCAGGGAAATGCCCATGAAGCGCATATCCTGCAAGCATTGTGTTCCACGATACAGTATCCTTGCAAGGGATTTGATCGAAGAACTCTTTCGCTTCCAGTATATGTCCTTCCTGTGCATACCCACCAAGCATCACGTTCCACACGATTACATCTCGGGTTTCCACATTTTCAAACATCAACCTGGCTTCTTCTATATGCCCTGCTTGGGCATATGCTATAATCATGCAAGTCCAGGATACTGTATCTTTACAAGGAGACTTATCAAACAGGCCTCTCGCTTCTTGCAACTCACCACATTGGATGTATATACTAATCATCGCATTCCATGAAACTACTGTTCTCTCGGGCATCTTATTGAAAATCTCCCTTGCGGCCTCTGTATGCCCATTCTGGGCAAATGCTACTAACATGGAAGTCTGACAAACAACATCCGGACTAGCAAGTGAATCAAACAAACTCTTAGCAATCTCTAGTTCTCCATGCTCGGACAATGAAGTGATGATTACATTACAGGCAACGCCCTTGGGTTCTGGCATTTCATCGAACAAACTCTTTGCTTCAAGAAGATGCCCTTTCTGGGCATATGCAGTAATGATGCTAGTCCATGCCACTGTGTTCGGATTTAGCATTCTGTCGAAGATTTGTCTAGAGCCCACGACGTCTCCACACCTGGAGTACATGTTAATCAGTGCAGTTGCGACCACCACATGCGATTCAAGGCCGTAGTCGACTATTTTAGAACGTATGTCTTCCCCAAGTATCAGATCGGAGCAGGCCCCAAGAACTGTGGAGAAGGTATACTCATTGGGCTTCATCTTCTGCTGCTCCATGCTTGTGTAAAGCTGCAATGCCTCTTCTGTGAATCCGTTTTGTACGTAAGCCTTGATCATGATGTTCCACGAGTATATGTTGGGGAAATGTATAGAAGTGAAGACGGTACGCGCGTCTGAGACGCTGCTGCAGCTTCCGTACATGTCGATGAGCAGATTGCGAAGATAGATACTGCTGCGATGTTCGCTCTCTAGGATCTCAGCGTGTATACTTCTGCCTTGCGTGATGTTTCTGCAGGATCTTATCTGATTGGCGATGTCGTCTAAGCTGTCCATGGTTTCTCTCTAAAACTCTTCGGGTCACCTGCTTCTCACCAAAACGAATGAACTTGTAAGATACTGTATATTAAGTATATACGCATGTGTATATACACACATGCGTAGTGACACATGGGTGGTGATCTGGCCCCCATGTGTCAGCGCCACGTGTCAGGAGGTCTCCTGTATATAAGCAGGGTTTTTGTAAACTAATATATCTGACATTTTATTTAATATATCTGCTCTTTCATTGGTGGAGAAGTTGGGTATTCCTTTCTTCCGCATTTTCTTTTTCTTGTTTCCATGACAATGAACATGGAGACGGCTTTTAGCATTATTGCTACTGCTATTGATGCACAAACTAAGTTGTTGGAGCGCTTCGTTGAGGGTCCGTCCTCCTCTTCCCCGTCTGAGCCTCATGCCGGGGGATCTGCTTCTAGTACTCCTTCATCTTCTTCACAGGCCACAAATCCGAGGGTTCGACCCCGATCTTTTTGTGGTGATCCGGGAGATGATGTATACCACTGGTTTGATCATTTCCAAGTCATTGTTCGTTACCATGGTTGGGATGAGGCCCGTGCTCTCAGAGAATTCCCTACATGTTTGGAAGGCCCTGCGCTCAAGTGGTATAATGGATTGGCTGCGGAGATTCAAGCCAATAGTAATCGGTTAACGGAATGCCTCAAACGTACGTTTGGCAAAGTTGAGGATTCAGATGATGCTTTCCAACAACTGCATGCGATACGACAACATCCTGGTGAGTCTGTTATGCGGTTAGTATTAGGTTCGGGGATTTAGTTCGGCGTGCATATCCTAACATGCCTGAGCCTATTAAGCTCGGTATGTTATGGCCAACTATGCGACCCGAACTTGTTCGATTCGTTCGGGCTCTTCGTCCTACCACATTGGAGGAAGCTTTTGCACTAGCTCAACGTTTTGAGTTGGTGCCTGGTGAGGGCCGTGTTCCCCTTGGGTTACCTGCTCCTCTTGTTCAGCGTGCTGATCCAATGGAGGTTGATGCTGCTGCATATGTGCCCGCACGGCAAGCCTTTCGTGGTCGACCTCGGGGCCCACCCCGTGGACCACCTCCACGAAATCGTCCTGCACCTGCTCCAGTCCTGCCCGTGGTGGTCAAAATCCACGGATTCGTGACAGGAGGAATCGGAACAATGCAGGTCGACCCAATCAAGTTCATTGTTGGGCCTGTTGGGCGCCTGGACATACTTGGCGGGCATGCGATGTGTATCCTGATTGGCGTCCACCACATCCAGGCTGGCGACCATATGTTCCGGATGGTGTGCCTGTGGCGGCCATTATGTCTGATGATGAGCTTCCAGATGATGAAGCCTCTCTTGCAGTGGATCTGTTGCGGAAAACCAGTAATCGTACGGGCGACGGAGGGATCCCGTGCGATGGAGACTTCACCTCCATGCTTTTTCGCTATGCATATCAAGGGTTTGCAAGTTCCACCAGATCATCCAGTTTTCACATTTTCTGCACGAGTGAATGATCTTTCAGTCACAGTGCTTGTGGATACAGGATCCAGTATGTCTTCCATAACTCTTCTCTAGCGCATCGGTGCTCATTACCCTTAAGACGTGCAGATAAGGTCTTGCACATTTTATATGGTAATGGGCAGTCTCGTGCAGTATCACAGTACACCACTTCGACTACGCTGGTTTGGGTGCCAACTGTAAGTTTCCCTCTGGGTCTCTTAGGGTTGTCCCTTCCCAGGTCTTTGACATATTCTGGGATGTGATTGGTTAAAGCAGTCGAAAGGTATGTGTGATTTTTCACTCTCTCCTCCTGTATTACGCTTGGAGTCTGTGTCTTGCAGTCTGTTCCTTTACGTCCAGAGAAGCTTGTTGCTGTTTGTATCACGCATACAGCTCCTTTGATTCCGTCTTGGGGTGGTGTTCATCTCAACAGGTTCAAATGCCGGATCCGTCACCTGAGTGTCGAGCACATGCATCGAACAACTTAAGCACAGTATGCAAGTTTGTTCAAATTTGATCTGTCCCAAGGTGCACGTGTGAAGACTCGACACTGTATACCCACGGCAATGCAAAGCCTTTCAAAGTCCCGGTTCGACGCAGGTCACCAAAGAGTTATCAGCCATGCGAACAGCTGTTACTGATATGATTGGTAAACGAGTGTGTCGTCCTCACGGAGTCCATGGGCATGTGAACCTCATTTGGTTCCCAAGCCTGATGGATCTCTCCGATTTTGTGTGGATTACCGACCTCTTAACGATGTTACCATCAAAGATGTCTATCCACTTCCGAACTCTGCCGATCTATTAGATCGTTTGGGTCAGAGTCGATGGTTTACTAAGTTGGATTTGGCATCAGGATATTGGCAGGTTCCTATGGCTGAGGAGGATATTCCAAAAACGGCCTTCCGGACACCATTTGGTCTTTACGAGTTTTTGGTCATGCCTTTTGGATTGACTTCAGCTCCTGCCACCTTTCAACGCATGATGGATGAGCTTCTTTCCGATATGCCTGATATCACTGCCGATTTTATCGACGATGTGCTCATTCATGGGTCTGGTTCTTGGGAGGATCACATTCGTGATGTACGGCGCGTTCTTGATCGATTTCGAGAAGTTGGCCTGAAGTTGAAACTTGAAAAGTGTGTGTTTGGTTCGACCGACACCACTTACTTGGGTTACCGTATATCTCGAGAGGGTTTACAGGTGGATCCAATGAAGTTGCGAGCTGTTCGAGAGTTCCTCGTCCCGTACAGTACAGGAAGTCCAGCGTTTCTTGGGCAGGTGCAGTACTTGGGTCGATTCATCGATCATCTCACTGATCGAACTGCCCCTCTTCGGGAGTTAGTTCGTCCACAGGTATCTTTCAGGTGGACTCGCAGGTGTCAGCAGGCATTTGACCAGTTAAAAGAGTTCCTGACAACTCCACCATTGCTTCAATACCCAGATTTTACTCGTCCGTTCATTTTACGAGTAGATGCCTCAGATGTTGGTATTGGTGGTGTATTGATGCAAACTGATGCTGTGGATTCTTCAATTCGACACCCGGTGGCTTACATTAGTCGAGTACTCACCCGGCTGAGCGGAATTATTCCACTACTGAAAAAGAATGCCTTGCTGCTGTTTGGGGTTTTGAACGACTTCATGCCTACTTACATGGGAGTGAAACACTTTTGGAGTGTGATCATGCTGCTGTCACTTCCTTATTAAAACGGAAGAATTTAGTGGGTCGCGTAGCCAGATGGGCATTACGTCTCCAGGTATATAACTTTAAGGTGGTGCACAGGCCTGGGCGAACAATGGTGGATGCGGATGCACTTTCTCGAGCACCCCTCTCCGATTCCACTTTGCCTGCTCAGTAGCTGCAGCATTCGGTTTGATACAAGCCCCTCAGGTATTCGATGCCGACTTACCATCCTTGGAACAGTGGCAGGATGCTCAAAAACATGAACCATGGACGAGGCAATTACGCGATGCGTTTGCAATCCGTCTTCCGAACCTCGGTTTCGACAATATCATGCTCAGTTTCGACTTCAGGATGGTTTATTGTATTTTATTGGGACAAATCCAGAGGACAGATGGCGTTTGGCTGTACCCTCTACATATGTTCCACACCTTCTTCGAGCATATCATGATTCACCTATTGTTGGAGGTCATCTTGGTCACCAACGAGTGTTGGAGAAGCTGCCCGATCATTTTATTGGCCAGCATGCGTGGTGATGTGATCAGGTATATTCAAAGTTGTCCCACTTGTCAAACTCGGAATTCCTCTACGACTCGGGCCATGGGGTGTTGGAATCCATCAATGTCTCTCGCCCTTTTGAGTTAATTGCAGTGGATTTAATGGGACCTTTTCCACGTTCTTCTCAAGGTAACCAGTACATCATTGTTGTATCTGATTATTTAACTCGATGGGTGGAGGTTGGTGCTCTTCCGGATGCAACTGCCATGTCAACAGCTTTGTTTCTGTTCGATAATGTGGTTTTGCAGCATTCTTGTCCAGAGCGGATGTTATCAGACAATGGCCCCGCTTTCATTGCAGAGGTATTCCGAGTGTTGTGTGAGAGGTTAGGGGTAAAACATTCATTTGCCTCTCCGTATCATCCACAAACTGATGGTTTGGTGGAGCGATTGAATCGGACCTTCAAGGGTATGATCTCGAAGTATGTGAACTTCAATCACACGGACTGGGATTGGTATTTGCGATGTTTGAGATTTGCTTATGTAACAGGCATTCAGAGTTCGATTGGTATCTCTCCATTCAAGGCATTGTATGGATATGATCCTAAGTTGCCTAGTGAATTGGGGTTATCATCGAATCTGCCACGTGCCGAGGATGCAAAGATGTGGGCTCGACATTTGGATGCTGTTTTGCCTCTTCTGCGTGCAGAGTCTGCTGAACATCTTGGTCGAGCTCAAATGCAGCAGCAATCTTCTTACAATGCACGACATCAAATTCCACCAGATTTTGCTGACGGTGACTTAGTCCTGGTACGTTTTCCCAAGCTGACTGCACCTGGGCTTGCAACTGGTTTATTACATAAGTGGCTTGGTCCCTACCGAGTACTCCGAAAGGTTGGTCCTCAGGTATATCAAGTACAGTTGGTGGGATCTCATGAGGTTGAGATAGTTCACGTGGTTCGAATGAAACGGTTTGTCGTTCGAGACTCGTTGAGTACATTTGGTCATACCTTAGATGGCCCAGCTCACACGGATCCAGGACCATCAGATCCATCACCATCTACACAGCCGCAGAGGGGAGGATAGTGTAAGATACTGTATATAGTATATACGCATGTGTATATACACACATGCGTAGTGACACATGGGTGGTGATCTGGCCCCATGTGTCAGCGCCACGTGTCGCATGTGTGCCACGTGGCAGGAGGTCTCCTGTATATAAGCAGGGTTTTTGTAAACTAATAATCTGACATTTCATTTAATATATCTGCTCTTCAAACTCTATATATATATATATATATATATATATATATATAGGATCCGACATTCCCTCGACCGCAGTTTGCCGAGCGTACGGATTTCTGTCATACCGGAATATTCCATTCCGTATAGAATATTTGTTTTCGTACAAAGAATATTTCGGTGCAGTGAGCGGGCAATCATGGCGGCACAGTAATGGTGTCAAGTTTCACAAATTTGAGGGGTTAATCTGACATATATATTTATATTTATGTTTTTATTTTTTTTATATTTATATTTATAACTATAATTATATTTTATATAAATACCGCATCAAATTAAATATAAATTACAATATAAACATAACTCAATCATGAAGACTCGTTAACGAATGCATTGTTACGGTGTCGTAAACGTTTCTTCAAAATCTATTTGTCATAAACTTCGAACTCTTCAACTATTTTCTCTGCCATCTGATTAGCATAGTCGGGCAAGACAATACTGAAAACATGTTAAAGTTTAAAACCAAAGAAATGACAAAACAAATCTCACTCATCATATGATGACTCATCTAATCTCTCTTCTATTGACTCATTTGATGACTCGTCATTGTGCTCCATGGACTTCTCTGTAACAATATTCTCGTTGTTTCGAGAAGGTGGATCCTGGTCTCCATCATTATCGCTAGCCAAAGGCAAATCTTGTGCTTCTATTTCCATGGCCCTCTTCCACTCATCAAAAGGAGTAATCATGGAAACGACTTGATCATCCCCACCACCTTTAGCTGCTGTAACACTTGGAATGACCTTCCTAAAGACATCTCTAGTTGCTAAAACCAGATCCTTGTTGATGTCGATTCCATAACCATGTCTCCCTGTGTGAAAAGCTACAAGAATACTAGCACCAGTTCCCACTGTTAGATCCACGACATTTCCACCAGGCTTTGTGAGCTTCTCCACTAGCATCACAAACAACTCGGGAAGATTTCGGGCCAAGGTTAAAAAATGAGAAATAACAAACAACAGGAGCTTAACTCGTCAAGAAAAAGAGTGTAACGAGTGTCCAGGATCTCCTTGTTCTTTGCAACCTTAGAGTAGGGGGAACCAAAAATACACATGGCAATGATGCTTTTCTGAAAAAACGAACATTAGAAAATGACATTCTTAAAAAGAAGAATTACCTTTCTAGAGAAACGGTATCCCTAGGACCTTGTCGTGTGCACATAACTCATCTGCAGAAACTTTAGCTTGCAAGTTTCTGTAGTATTCTTCAAAGCTGGAACATCATCTAGTAGCACAAACACCACCACGTGGCCAGCTTTGTCTAGTATCCCGAAAACAAGGTTCACCAAGTTCTTCAGCAAAGCATCCAAGAACTTCGTGTATTGATCCACCATCCCGCCTGCCTCAGCAACGCATCTGATAGGCGGGTCGATGACAACAAGATCAACAACTCCCTAGATGCATTTCGGTGGAGGCTTCACACCAAACACATGAATAGTTCAACTTGACTTGTGACTCACGATCCAATCCTCAAGCTCCTTCAATCCCGATGGAAAAGGCCTTCCGGCTTTGAAATACTGGACTGCAAGGTTCTTCTGAATTTGCATGAATGATTTCCCAGCTTCCGTTTCCCTTATCAGCATCACCATCCTCAACATATCATCTTCTTCCAATCCAACCGAGATGAAGGATGGGGCTAAAGAAGAAGCTTGTCCCTTGCTAACCTTGCTCGCCGATCTGGCATACCTGATATCCATCTTCACATGGAGCTTCCTCGCAACACTGTCATTCTTCCATAATAGCTCTCGCCGATCATCCTTGTGTATCTTATAACTGGCCATCTCCCATTCGGATAGTCACCAGGAAGGAAATCTAGCCAGAAAGGACAGTGTTCCACTTTGTAATCATTGATATCACATAACAACTGGCTCCACATGCTAGAATCCTTGGCAACATCCATCCACTCTTCGAAATCTTCAAGGAGTGCATCGTTTTTCCATTTAAAAAACTTGCAAAAATAGATAAAAATATATAAAGAAACAAAAAAAAAGACTTGCTTGAATGCCATTCTTTTCGCAGACTTTTCCAGCTCAAATAGTCGAGAAGGTGGAATTGTCGCACCGAACTCCTTGTTCTCAAGCATGCTCTAGTACATATCCAACTTGATTTCATTGTGCATCTTTGTTACCAAATCATAAACTCGTCAATATAACTGCTTGCATGCTCAACCAAAGCTCTTTAGCTGCCTCCCCGACATATCACGATAAAACGAGTAAAATGAAAAATATAAATACTAAATTACCTAGAACCAGTAAGTAAATATGTGCAAAAACTTGATGAAGTCCTTGTCAGGCTAGTCGGTGACACCTTCCTTCTTGTCTTCCTCTGTCATGTTCACTAGCTTCTCAAGAACACCATGTTCTTGAATGTGCACAAGCTTCCCAAGGATATCAACCTTGACATTGGAAGGAAGCTGGACTTCATGAGCATTTGAAGCTTCTCCAGAGTTATTTGCTTCGTCGATGGTTTGATAGTGATATCTATGATCGTCTTGAACCAATCTTTGCCGACCGCCAGACCAACAATGGTGAGGAATTTGTTCATCCGAACTGTAAATGTCTTGTAAACGCTAGAGAGGATCTGAGATTTTGTTTGGTTTAGTTTTCTGTTTGCAAGTTTTGTAACGATTTGTCGCTTCAATTGATTCTGCAAAAGAAATCGAAAAATCAAAAAACGATCAAAAGAAGAAGAAAAGATATTACCTCCCAAAAAATCTTCACCAATGTCATCTTTGGATACTCGTACCAAACATCTTCTTTTCTGTTCAATCTTCATACTTCCATAGCTTTTCTATCTTCCTCCGGCATCCCGCGAAGAACATGATTGGTAGAAAGATCTGCAGACTACACACAACAATTGCATAAGAACTGCAAGTTGTGAATGATTGTTGTAGGAACCGCACGAGCAGTTGCTCTGCAAAACAAACAACATTTGTTTAGTATTTAAATAATGAAACAAACAAGTCACTTACTCATTCAACCGATTGTAAGCAGCGATCAGTTCTTCTCCTCCTGTGTTGTGGATGCTATGAGTGTTGCACGTACATGCAAAGTCCATTTCAAGCCTGGCTCTTTAGCAAGCAGAGTGTTCAAAGCAACCCGACGATGATTCCCATCCCACACCAAAAACTTTGCATCTTTCAAGTTCACCAAGCTCAACTGGAATGTAGTGGTCTCGTCCTTCTAGCGATGTGTCAATATGCGTGTCATACCAAATAACAAGATCCCGAAGAAGCTTGGATGGAGCCTCAAGTGTCAGCCGTTCTGGAATTGCATACGATTCACAACATCCTCAGGAGCATCCAGTTTCCTCTTCTTGTTGAACGCTTTACTACCAAGATCAATGTCTAGTACTTCCTCTGCATTATTGTGTTCTGTAGAGCTTCCTGTGATCTCCCTATCTCTAGGCATCCATTTACTTACCACAGCATGTTCATCAATGACTTGTGAACTATCCACAGATTCAGTATTCGTCAGCATCATCTCCTTGCATTGCAATTGTTGTTTGGCACCTCCTCAACCTTCTTTTCTGCCACAAGGTTTTTTGTGCCATATCTGCAAGAGCTTCTTGGACGATATGTTTCTGAATTGTCAAAGTTTTGTATTTATCTCACAGTCTCTTACTCTGCCTTTGCCTCATTCTGTAATTACATATATCTGTGTGTGTGCGTGTGTAGCAGCGGGATTAATCCCGCCGCCATTTCAGGCCCGAGTGAAGGGACTGGGCGGCAGGATTAATCCCTCCGCCTACGCATGCCCTGCGCGGAATCGGGCGGGATTTATCCCGCCGCCATTGGCTTGCCTGAAGGGCCTGGGAAGTGGGATTAATCCCGCCGAATTCCGCACAGGGCATTGGCGTCCGGCGGAATTAATCCCGCCGACTAAGGCCCAAGTGAAGGGCCTGGGCGGCGGGATTAATCCCGCCACCTACGCATGCCCTGCGCGAATCGGGCGGGATTTATCCCGCCGCCATTGGCCTGCCTGAAGGCCTAGGCGGCGGGATTAATCCCGCCCTTCGCGGAATCCGGCGGGATTAATCCCGCCGATAGGGCGAGTGGCCCTCGGCGGGATTAATCCCGCCGAGCCTTCAATGCCTGTTGGAGGAATGAATCCCGCCACCCTTCCTTTTTCTCCATTGGTGAGTCGGACCAATCCCAAACGTTTCTGTCTGAGACGTAGAAGGTTTACAACATACCAATGGAGAGAACTGGGAAGGGTGGCGAAATTCATTTAACCATCCCTTACATGGTGGGCGAGATTAATCCCGCCTCCTTTCTGGAGTCACTGAAGGGGTGTGCCAAATAAATCCTGCCCAGTTCTCTCTGAGACCGAGAAGGGTGGCAAGATTAATTCCGCACTCCCGTTCAAGGCCTCCAGAAAGGTGGCGAGATTAATCCCGCCCACTCTTTCAGGAGGCATTGAAGGGGTGGCGAGATTAATCCCGCCGCACCTTCCATGTGAATATATATGTGTATTAGTATATATAAGTTGCATATCTCATTTTATTTACTTTTATCATCTTATCATAATATTTCGAGTAAAAGCTAGGAACTATGTAAAACTGTCCAGAGCTCACATTTGTGGTGGTTCTAAAACGAAATGTTATCTTTCTTTTGCACTAGCACAAATGTGAGCTTTGGACAGTTAATTCCGTCTACTTCTCTCTGTGTATTATTTTTGTATATTCGGGTTTATACAAGTGTGTGTGCGTTTTTATATGATTTGTATTCATAGTGTATTTTTTGCAGAAGGACGATTTAATTAAACAAGGAGATCGAGTCATTAGTATGGAGTCGTCGTCAAATTCTGGGTAAGAATTAAAATAAAATCTGTTATACTCGGATATGTGCTTGAACTAATCATTTTTGTATTCAGATGTGGAATTGAGGTGACATTAAAGACGAGAGCAGGAGAAGAGATGGGCAGGGGGATTCTGGAATCAACTTGGCCATATTTAAACTAAACGGGAAGCGCATTGGAACAACCATGGTTGCTGTCAAACTAACCTCTGTCACATCGCATGGACAAGCAAAACAATGGAAAGTGGGTGTGCTAGTCAAGCATCCGAAAGCATGCTGTGAACCCAGATTGAACGATGCTCGACACATATGCCTTGTTCCATCCAATGTCACGTTCTCGGATCCAGAGGTCGCCAGTTACAACATTAATTTCGGGTGGTTTTGTCGACTTGTGGATAATGACGTTCACGTGTTCACTAATGATGTTGACCTTGGAGTTCTTCTTCAACTCAACGAAAGCCCATCTATGGAGGGGATCCATCTGGATGTCTACTTCGAAGATCTTCAGACTCATCGAGTAGGTGTATTGTCAGGAGATATTGCTTCACAATACAGAAAATCACAAGTGGAGCAATCGTCCCTCTTCACATTGAAGAAGAACACAGCGACATCATAAAGGAGATTGAGAGGGTGGCTTGGTCTCAGGTTTACAGATCACGTTCAATTTGCTTAGAAATTTCGGGAGCTGGAAGAGTGTGCCGAGAACTAGAACAGCATCAATCGGGGATCACACATGTTGATTCGGATCGTAGAAGAAAATCATTAGTCGTTTTGTCAGCTGCACCTGTGGCATCCATGCTGCAATAAGCCACAAGGAAATGATGTTGGATGATAGGATTTACCAGTGTAGGGTTAAGTATTGCAGCGTCAACCCAAACTTCAATTACAGGCCACTCAATCAGGAACGTGTAGCTGAGCTCATGGAGAAGATGAAGGACGACAATTCTTACACCGTTCCACATAATGCTGTTTTGTGCGCATACTACGAGAGAAACAAAGGCGCTGACAAAGTGTGGATCACAACACCGGAACAAATGAGGAAGGTTCAGACGGAGAATAGAAAATCAGTTAAGTACTACATCATTAGTGGCCAGCACACAATAACGGCAGCCCAACGACTTCTCGACGAACACAACAAAGGAACGATGGCAACAAAACTTTCCGAGCATACCCGTGAGAAGCTGACGAAAAGATCGGCGTTTTTAGCGAAGCCGAATCTCACAATCGAGCAGTACCATAAGTTATCGGCGGAATGGGACGCTGCAGACACCAACCACTACAACAGCAAAATATGGGAGAAGTTCAAACACACGCGAGCCGTGTGGGAATCTCTTCAGCGACCACAAAGAGCTACCGCAGGGAATACACAATCTGCGGACTACCGGGTAAGCAAATTGTTTGGGCGGGATTTATCTCGCCGGTATATTAATCTGTCTTTTTTCTCAGAGAGTTGAAGAAATTGTAGCAGTTGATTTTGCCCAGGTGGGGGGAAGGAAACATCCTTTTTGATGATGTTGATTTCTTGTCCCGAGGATAGGATCTTTGCAAATGGTTGGGGATTATGGAATCCTTTGCAAAAGGAACACTGAAGAAGAAGCAGACAAGTGAAGTGGAGCCCTCAGAAGTCTGCAAAGAAACCCAGTAAGACGCCGAAGGCTAAGTCTGTTCAATCTATAAAGGATGTAGACAACGATTTCAAGCTCACATGGTTGAAGCCTTTAAATGGAACAACGATGGAGGAGATGGAAGTCTTGGCTGATTTGGTGATTGATGGCAAACTAGATTAAACAGCAGCCCACCTCTCCTTTTCATCTCAAGGCAATGGAGTTGAAGACGGTCAGGCACTTCAAGGAGTGGTTGGGAATACACTGCCACAAACTGGGTTGGATTTCGCTTCAACATACGAAGAGGTCAGCAAATATTTGCATGTGACAAATGATGATATGCTTGTCGAATGGGTGAATCAATCGGAAGATCTGGGCAAGAATCTATTGCACGCCAACGCCAAAAAGGAGAACATTGCGATGACGCCTTCTCTTATGGCAGTCCTTCAGCAGCGGAGAACCGAGTTGAACCTTATAAAGGAGGATGCTACGAATCACGACAAGCCCTACAGATGTTTGTTGTTGGATTCGGAGACTTTATGGGGTACCATCACTGCTTGTAGGAAACCGTTTCAATTGTTCGTGATGGATCGGCGGGTGTCAAAAAATCCTTCGACAGACAGGCACTAGAGGATTTGGTGGAGAAACTTAGTGCAAGCATGTACAAAGAAGGTATTTATTATTGAATTCATACTTGCACTCTTGACTGATATCTACGTTTTCAGGTATTTATTTCTTGATTCTTGCTCATGTCACCGATACCTTTGCCTTCTCCTTTGCCAAGAGGAATAAACATCGTTGGACAGGATTTTATATGAATGATGCTGATCCGAAGTGCATTGATTCGGTTGTTCACTTGGTTGTTAGGAATGCGCCAAACATTTCAAACTTCCAAATGACTGGCCAGGCATCTGTTTGCACTCCAACGGCCCTGAACCTCCATCCGATACACCGATAGGAGAGTGACGTATTCGGCAATGTACGTTATCCAAACATACAAGTCAAGCGGCACGGAGCATCGTCAACTTGATCAGGGGTCCTCACAGTGATGCGTGGGTTTTTGACTACTGCACTAGGGGGTCCGTCTTGAAGGAGTGTTACCTTCGGATACATGTGTATTTGCCGTTGAAAAGGATAAGACCATGGTTGAGGACCTGAACAAGTGGATAGATAGGTTCTCAACTGACTACCCCAACGAATCCAAAGGAGTATTTGAGAAAGTTCCCTCCGATAAGTGCGATAGCTCTGAAGAATCTGGTTCAATGTCGGAGTCTGAGGACGAACTTCAATCAGATATTAGACCGGAAGTTATCTCGAGGAGTACAGAACATTCGCACACTCCATTACCCATGGAAACATCAATAGAAGATACAGAAGATCTTGAACCATCTCACAAGCGGCTTAGACCTTCTTCGCCTCACTCAGAAGGTAATAGCGAAGAAGAATTGTTAATGAGTTTAGAGTGACGAATAGTTGTAAATGAGTGTAACATAAGGCATTTTTGTATATTTCGTTTATATTTGTACAGAAAATAAATTCTCAAGGATTAATGAAGCTTTTAGTTCAAACATGGGTCACACATTAACAAGGTAAATAATATACCTTGATAATTTTAAGGTCAGCTAATTATCATTTTGCAGATGTAATGAAACAATTGAGAACATGGATTTTCAGCATTGGCATGAGGTAAGAGAGGGGTTTGGCGACAATTTCTTGTGCCACATGTCAGAATGACAGAGTTCATGCAGGAAATGGATAATAATGCAGCTCAAAACATCGTTACCATGGGGGCCACTTCAGTTTTTTCATCATTTTTATTGGCTTCAGTTCCGAAATCAATTTCTTCAGCGCATGCAATATCTGAATCTTGTAAGGATGATGTACAATTAAATGATGAAGGGATAGGCAACGAGATAGTGGCAACGGATAAATGTGAAAGGGAGCAAACAAGTGATTTGCAAAGTATTCAAGAGGCAACGCTATCTCATGTTACTCATGGCCATATTGTGTTGTTGGATGTCAATGGTGTTCTGCTTCATCGACAAAGGCCCGAGGATAGGAAAAAAGAAATCAAACAAGGAGATTTCATTCCTTGTCATGGTAAATTTCGATATGATATTATTTTTCGTCCAGGGTTGGATCGTCTCTTTCAAAAGCTTAAGGAGATGGGTGCGCTTGTGGGGATTTGGTCATGCATGCAGATTCATAACTTAACACCGCTGTTGAATTTGCTTAAGAAACATTGTAGTGTTGCAGAAGAGGTGATTCGTAAAGATTGGATTTTTGACCAGCGAATGTTATAAACCTCTCGAATTTCACAATATAAGAAAGGAAAGCAAGCCATACTTCTTCAAGAATGAAAGAATAATTGGGACTCATGGGGAGATCAGTCGCTTAAGGATAATGAAGAATGCACATATCTTAGTAGTAGACGACTCTCCTCAGAAGGCTATGCTCAACCAAAACATTGCTTGTATTCATCCAATCACTTTCGATCCATATTCTGATACCGATATCATGGATGAGCTAGTGAACTACTTGGATACGTGCCTCAGAAAGAAGAATCTCGAAAATTTTTGTGAGCAGTATCCACCGTATCATACATTTCCTGAAGCTTTTCTTTCTCGTGATTTTGAATTTTATAAAATGAAGGATAGCAACCGGGCGCTTTATAATATTATTCTTAAGGAACGTCATTTTTAGATGAGCCTTTATGCAGACCTGGTCTTATTACATCTTATGTATTAACAAGGATGGCAACTCCCAATTGCATTCGTGAGAGTGTTAGTGGTGGCAACAACATCAAGATATTGACCAAAATGATTTGATTAATCCGGAGAGTGATGATTTAGACAAAATGAGGAGATTTCTTGTATGTTAGGAAGAAAGTATTTATAAAAATTAACATGTTGATAAGAAAATGATTTCATTTGTAATTATGTTTGATAGTATTTCTTCATTATTGTAAACTATTTTTAGAATAATATGAATATTCTAAGATATTTTAGGAATATTCCTTACTAAGTAAGGTTATTGAAGGATTAATTAATTAATTAATTAATATTTAAGGCTTAATTACATATTAATTAAATGATTAATTAATAATTAAAACTTAAGTATTAATTAGTAATTTATTTTATATTCCCATTTTCACGTATCATGCCCACTTTAGTACAACGTGCATATCTGTCAAACAAGATCCCACGCCATAGTTAGATAAGGACACAGATGTGCCTTGCTTGGCCATGAGTGCTACACCTAGCTTGACGTGGAGGAGGAGGCTAGAGACTAGCCTCAACCTCTGCCTCTTGGAATGTGCATTCCAACAAGACCTCTCAGGCATGGATTCGCCAATGTTAAGAATAAGTTACCCTAAAAGTGGGACGTACCTCTATCATCTGGAAGTTAGGGCGGCACAACAGAGGGTTGTGCCTTGAAGACACAAGCTAGAGCTTGCACCGAGAGAAGAGTAACGAGCTCAGTCATGAACCCAGGAACCCTCACTCCTACATACTCTACCTTATTTATGTGATAGAGGCCCCCCCCCCCCTCGGTTTTCCTGTTCACATAAGTGGGCTGGCATGGAATCTCATTCCCAGAAGGAATATACTTGGTGAGTTAATTAATGACTCATTAACCCCTAAACCCTAACCTGAGGGGTTTAGGGCGTGGGGTTAGGTCAACTCTAAGGGTGTTTCTACCCATATTTGACATGTTGAACTCACCAGAACCACCCAAAAACCTAATTGGAAAGGGAAAACCAAGGTAAGAGTTTTCTAGATGGAAGTGCTAGCTTCGCCCAGAGTTTCTTACAAATACCTAATGACACCTGGCCGGACCATCACTAGATATCCAAGTGCACTAAGCAGGCTTGTTTCTTCTACACCTAGGGCTTATCAACATAGTACAGTAGGTAACAACAGTCAACGTTCAAAGTAAAGGGAAGTCATAGTAAAAACTATGACACCAATCCTTCCGATTATCCTAAAAAACATTTTTAAGGACTTTATTTGTCGACTCAGCTTGCTCATTACCCTGTGGGTAATATGATATAGACTTCTTATGTTTTATCACAAACTCCTTCATGAGCATTTCTATCATTTCATTAACGAAATGTTTTCCTTTATCGCTCATAATTTCCTTAGGAATACCATAGCGTACTATTATGGTATTATATATAACCTTTACTGTATTATATGCATCAGCCCTTCTCATAGTCTCTATCTCTACCCATTTAGTCATATAATTTATTAAATCAGTATATATCGATTCCTTTTGAGCTCATAGGATTAATTGGTCCTATAAAGTCCATTTCCCATTTTTAAAAAGGTTCTAATGGGAGAACTGAATTATAAGGTTGCATCTGTTTCTTTGGAGGCAATTGTGCACGTTGGCATTTATCACATGCCTTATAATAGCTACCTACATCCCTTCATAAGGTAGGCCACCATAATCCCGCTTGAAGAATTTTCCTTCATGTTATTTTCTCTACAAAATAGCCTCATGCAAGGCCTGAATGAGTCTCTTTAAGAACCTCCGGGACCTCTAAATGGTTTACACTTTCGTAACACTCCATCGGATCCCAATTTATATAACTTTCCTCCCACAGGAGAAAAGTGTCGTGTCCTCACAACAAACAACTTCCTTTCATCTGTTGTCATGTAAATAGGCGATACTGTTCTAGTGGCTAGATATTGTTTTATATGATCTAACCACCTTAATGAAACATCTACACAAAATAGATTTGCATCAGGAAAATCATCCATAGCACAAATAGGAACTTTGCCTGTTTTAATATGACTTAAATAGTCAGCCTATTCATGTTGCCTCATGGTTTATGAATTATATAAAAATTATATTCCTACAGAAGCAAAAACCACCTTATTAAGTAAATAAAGTAAATCCTTATGATCCACAAAAATTTTAACTTTATTAGCCAAAAGGTAGTGTCTAAACTTATGGATAGCATATACCATCCCCAATGCTTCCTTTTTATAGTGGTGTATTTTACTTTTGTAGGTGTTAGCCTATGGCTAGCATAATAAATAGGATGATCCTTTCCATCCTCCTGCATTTGCATAAGGATGGCTACTATAGTAATATTAGAGGCGTCTAATTGTACATGGAATTCCCGATCCCATTTAGGATTAACCAATATTGGGGCCTTAATAAGAGCCTTCCAAAGTTGGTCAAATGCCTCTTGACACTCTAATGTCCACTCATATGGTACATCTGCCTTTAATAAATCTGTTAAAGGTTTTGCGATCTCAGCATAATGCTTTATGAATCGCCTATGATAGCCTATTTTGCCTAAAAACCTCTGTAACTTTTTTATATCATGTGGTGGTTGTAAACTCATGATAACTTTAACTTTATCCTGGTCCACCAATATACCTTCCTTACAAACAACATGTCCTAAAAAGATTCCTGATTTGACAAAGAATTTACACTTTTCTAGATTCAAAGCAACCAAATTCTGCCTACATTTCTGAAAACACTTTTCTAGACAATGTAAATGTTCCTCTTTCGTACTATAAACATTGAAATCATCCATAAAGATTTCATAAAATCTAAAAGATATTCCTGAAAGGTATATGTTATAATCCTTTAAAATGTAAGGGTGCATTACATAGGCCAAAAGGCATGACCCTATAGGCATATGCACCCCACGGACTTATAAAAGGCATCTTATGTTAATTTTCAAGAGCTACCATCACCTGATTATATCCTGAAAAGCCATCCATAAAGAAATACATTTCATGTCCAACAACATTATCCAACATTTCCTTTATAAAAGAATAGGTAAAGTATCCTTAGTTGTAACATCATTTAACTTTTTATAATTTACACATACTCTTATTTTCTTAAGAACAATTACAAGTGGTGATAACCATTGTGCTTCTTGTATGGGATATATAAAACCAAGCTGTAACAACTTATCAATTTCCTCTTTAACCAACTTTGTATAGTTAGGATTCATCCTATATGCATTTTGTTTAGCCGGTTGGCATTCCGGCAACAATTGGATAGTGCATACACAATTCTGGGGATATTCCTTTTAGATCCTGGTAGGACTATGCAAATACATCCTTATACTTTGTCAACAATATTAATCCTTTATCTTTAAAATCAGGATTAGTCCTTGAGCTATAGTCAACACCTTAGGTTCCTTTTCTATTCCTATATTGACTTGCTCTAAAAGATCATTAGTATAGATATAAGTATAGTCTACAGGTTGTTCCTGTAGGTTCATTTCATAAGGGATAAACTTATAAAAAATTTCTTGCAACCCCAACTGATCCTCTCCCTATGCCTTTTGAGAGATTTTTCTTTTCTCCTTCACAATTGCATATAAATCAATCTCTGCAAGGGCTTTTAGATCAGGATATGTCTTTTAAAATTTCCTCTTCCTCCTAATCATCCAAGCCCTACATCCAATTATATCCTTCCAATGCAATTGGTTTGTCCTTCTTTGCTCGATATCTCTTAGCATGTGTATAGATATCCACCTTCATATTACCTTGTCCTATCGTCATTTTTCCTTAGCCCCAATCCTGCACAACCTGGGCAATCTTAAGCCAAGGTCGGCCCAACAACATAGTATATGTTGCATCATGTCCTTCCATTCGTAAGACTATTAAAAATATTTTGAATTTAAGTCCTTTAACAAAATATAGTAACTGCTCTTACTATACCTAATGGCCTTACACTTCGTTGATCAACCATTTTAAAGTTAAATGGGGCAGGTTGGATTGGTCCTAAACCCTTCGTTTTACACTCGCCCTCTTCAATAAAATTCACACATGAACCTCCATTTATTAACACTCTTTTTAACTTGTTTTTATTCACATATACTGTGATGCAAGGAACTTGTCTATCATAATCACCTTCATACAGTACTTCCTTATTCATTTTACAAACTGTATATCCTTCGTTCAAAGGTGATGTTTGTTAAACTAAACTTAATGCATTCAATATATGATTTCTTATGTAAGGAGCTACCTGTATCAACTGTCCAAGCGTAACTTTTACCTCCTGATTTATAGCTTGGTGATACATAGAGTCCATTGTCTTATCCTGTAATGATAAAAATGAAAAACCTTGTTTACCTTTGTTTATAGCACCTTTGTCTATACCTTCTGATTTGTTATCAGTACGATCTTTTTAATTAGGATTCTGCTCCTGCTCGTTTACATTTCCTTGTAACAAGCTCATTTTTTTGTTACGAATAGTAGCTATCTCTCCTTCTCCATAACAAAAATATTCCTTCTCATTCCTTTGAAGAGTTGTAACTGCCCTTGCAACGGGTGGATACTCATCTTTTCCCTCCTCTATTTGAATTAGCCGTGTTATAGGCTGCACATTAGTCATTCTAATGGAAGTAGGAGGTTATACATTCCGCCTAGAACATTCCCTAAAGAAATGTCATGTTTCATCATATGTATAACAAACTTGGGAAGGAAAATTCCTACCATGCGGTCCTTGTTTATCACTTATCTAATTATATTGCTCATTTCTACCTCTTTGACCTTGATAAGGTCTTTCTTCTCCTCTATATTGTTTATCATTTCTTTCTCTATAGAATCTATCCTTCTGTCGTGCATTGTATGGACCATTTCTTTCTCCATAATACCTATCCTCTCTGTTTTTTTAAGGAACATCACTTCTTCTCTCATAATATCCATTGTTCCTATTCTGATAAGGAACCTTATTCCTTCTGCCATATGATTATTATTCCACATTATTATTCCTATCATTCTTATGGTTTCTATTAGGTGGGAACCTTATTCCTTCTTTCTTGTAAAGAATGTGGGGTACATCATCGTACCCCGAACATTCCCAAGAAAAGTGCCATATTTGTAATAATCTTTTGCTCTGGTGTACTTTCTCTTACACCTTCCTCCTTTCCTCTCAGGGAGTTCTTAGGAGATCCTTCTCCTTGCAATCTAGGTATGAACAAGCACTCCTTCCCTTCCTCTCATAGTCTCTTCTAAACTAGTTATTTGATACTGCCTTCAATTCTCTGGATCATGTTCAGATTTTTGTATTGTTTTTGCAATATTCTCTACTATCTTCCCAAGGATATTTTGACGTCTATTTTTATCAAATTCAGGCTGCTATTGGGCAGCCACTCTATTGGCATGCCTTTGGTTCCTCTAATCAGCTAATGATGGATTAGGACGATGGTTTCTCCATGGCTCCATTCATTCCTTCTCCTATACACATCCGGCTCTACACCTTCTGAGCCATTTTCAAAATGAAAATTCTGTCACTTTAACCTCTTTTCTAAATGACTACTAACACTACAATGGCGATATCCCTCCATGGTCGCTGGTTGTCGGGGACTCCGCAGGCTAGATGTGGTGCTTCTCAGGAAGCTTCAGTGGTCGCCAGGACACTATGGAGAGCGTCCAACTCCGGGGGTCTGAACCGGCAAGCCGGCCTTACCTCGAAATTTGGTGGAAGGTGTTGGATGGCCTCTACCCAGACGCCACGAGGGTCCGTGTACAGGGTAGGGGAGTTCTACTATGGTGGTTTGGCAAAGAGCGTTGCTTAGCCTAGGAGTGGGACAAGCGGGGCGCACCCGCTTGTAAGGTGAATAGAAGGAATATGATATATTATATTGCCTGTTTGAGTACAAACTATCTCCGACAAAGGAGCAAGATATAAGACCCAGACTTGACTCCCAAAAAGACCCCCGACCCACTACTAGCCTTCATGATTATATAGTGGGTTACCTAGCACTAGACCCTAGGTACAGGTGGTGCCTTCCTACTGGTCTACCGCCTGGTGATAGAGTCTTGTCTGTCACATTTATGCGCCTCCCTCACGCATGCTGTTCTACGTACCCTAGGTAGTTGGTTCAGATGATCGAATCTACACCTAGTTACGCCACCGCCTGACATCGATCGCTATCAGTTCGTACCTGAGGTATCTTCCTTATCCGGCACTTCGTCCCGTCGCTCATCCGCACCGGCTGGTTGTTTCACGGTGTCTAACCACCATCAACCAGATGCCCAAACTTATTTGTTGGCACATCCTCAGGCCATGTGCTCTAGACATTTACCCCTTGGAGCTCCTGGTACATGGCGATTTGTTCTCCGTTGCGACTAGTGTGGTCTTTAGTGTGGTGATGGTCGCCTCTCGTAGCGGGATCACCCTCCGGAGCTTTGCCTTGGACCCTGCATGTTGTTCCCGAACCTGCTTGAGCTGACCCTCCAGGTCCTGCGTCCATTCTCGCGAGTATTGTAGCTCATGTTCCTTTGCCGCGAGGAGTTGAGCATGTAGCTGGGTGTGTACCTCTAGCTCCCTAATGGTCTGTGTTGAGTCTTGTGGGTCTTCGATTGGTTGGTGCTCTGCGAGTGGGGAGACGGTTACCAGAGCTCCATATGACTTGAGCGTGGGTCCCTCCAAGGAGGATGCAGGAATGATTTTGAGCTGCTTGGTGGCTCGGTGCAGTTCTTCTTTGGCCACAGCTAGCTCCTGGTGAACCCGGCTGAGCTCTACCTCGTGCTGCTCAAGTGTGGAGCCAAGCTCGAAAACCTGTCGCTCCCTCTCTGCTGTGACCTGCTCAAACTCGCGTCCTAGTTGGTCGTGGAGCTTTTGGATGTGGTCGTACTTGATCTGAAGCTGGTCCAAGTTGTCAATCAACTATTGACACGTCTCCTCTACTTGCTTCCTCTCAGCTTCCGCAATATCCCAAAGGTGGAATCCCTTGAGAAGCTGATCCGAGTACTCCCGGGCCTCCTTTTGAGTGGTTCTGTAGCTGTTCGTGAGCTCCTATATTATTGCGTCGTGTTCTGTGGTAACCCCTAGGAGATCCAAACCATTGTACACCGCTATGGACTTCCGGATTTGACCGAAGGCCTTGGACAGCTCCATATGCACTGTAGAGGTCCATAGGCCCTTTGTGTTGAAGTATTTGTATGTCCCCTTTAGCACGTTACCTGTATCTTCCTCGTTGTTCACTTCGTTGGCCTGCGAGGGGCCGGCAAAACACTCCCCCGTGTTTCGTGGCCCTTGGATTGGTGGGGCCTCTGCTCTGGGAACTGCCAGTGGGGACACCATGGTGGAGGCCCTTCACTCCTTTCCCCGCGGTCCTCTTCCCTTGGCTTGCTCCACAGGGGAATTTTCTCTCGCACGTTTCAGTGAAGACTCCGGTGTGTCCGGCTGTTTCCCTTCTTCAGTTTGGCTGGGGCCCCACTTGTTCTCCTGCCCCCGATTCCCTGATGGTGTTCAAGTAAAATTGCTCCGGTAGGGGAATCAGGCTTCGGCTGATGATCCAAGCGATCATCACGCTGAGGTGGCCCGCCGTCGTGAGCCTTTGTCCGGATCCCGTTGATGCCGTGGGTTAGTGCCGGGATCATGTAGTGCCTGAGGCAGTCCACCCAGTCCACTACGACTCCTTCCCAGGCGCTGTAGAGGGCACTCGTCAGTCGCGTGGCGACCCGCCTCTTTGTTCTTCATGTGAACATAAACACTGTAAGTGCCAAGAACACACCCACATCGTCCCCTTCCTATATGGAGAGTTTGGACATTGCGATTTCATCCCGGTTGGTGGGGAACCACTGCGCATTTGGGTTCCCCTAGGTCTTCCAAGAGTGTGCCGCTCTCCGATAGGCAAAACATGGTGGCCAGCTTATTGAGATCGATGCAGAAGCCCGCAGAGCCTCCCAATTTGAATTGTATCTCCTCTCACTTGGTTTTCCCCGTCTCTAGTTGTACGATCTGGATGAAATGGCTGGCCCGCGCTGCGAATCCAGCTTCTCCACTTCTCCCCATGGGGCCTCAAAAATCCCGAATAGTCGCATCTGCTTCCGCACCTTCCGCACGTTGGGTCTACTAATCAACTCCTGAAATTTGGAGAACCTAGGAGCCACGAGCTCCACGATCCTATCCTGGCCCTCTACCGCACCCAAATGTGCTGGATGGTCACCAGCTTGTTCTGCGTGGTTCACTCCATCATCTTTGCTACTGGGGAATGGTCGATCTTTCCTGTGAAAAGTGGGCGTGCCCTGGCTCACCCCTATTGTCTTTCCGAAGATGGTGCCTATGTGGCGGCCTACCTCGCTGGATACGCCTGGCGCATCCTTCCACACGCCATAATCAAGACATTAATGGTGCCGCCTACCATTATGGCCCCGTTTTACGTGCTCACACGTGTGGTCCACTCTCGTGAACCATGTGATCCTGTGAGCTAGCCACTCGTGTGGGACTGGGGTCCCCGCTCTCCCGTTGAGTGCCTCTTCCCTCAGTTTTTAACGCTGCTACTCCAGCCGTGCCTTTGCCCTGAAGGCTCGTGGGGTTTACCTCTCTCTCTCGTTTCCCCCAAGCAAAGGTTCTTGTTGGGTGAATGTATGGGTTAAGGTGGTTGCCGTTAACCTTCTGTTGTAATGGCTGCCCATTGGCCCCAATAGAATCATGCCATTGTGAAGGTTTTTAGCACCTCATATGGTCCTTTCCATCATGGCTGGAATTTGCCTTTCTGAAGTGCTTGTGGTTTCTTGAACCACCATACCCACTGTCCTGGCTTATATTCTTGGAGTTTCTTTTTCCTGTCCCTAGCTTGTTCATCTGCTGTTGTCGATTTTCTCTCGTCAACTGTGCTAGGAATAGTACTTCGTCTAGTTGTTCCAGCTATTCCAGTCTTTTCTGTGCAACTGCTAGTTCGTCCATGATCCTGTAGTCCAGGCTCATCTGTAAGCTGGGTATGGTGAACTTCCATGGCATGATGGCCTCCAAACCATACACTAGCTAGAAGGGTGTTGTTCCCGTTGCGGTTTTGAACGTTGTTCGGTACGCCCATAACACCAATGGTAGCATTTCTTCCCATCGCCTGGGTTCCCTGTGGCAAAGCTTTCTCAAGATGGTGACCAATACCTTGTTTGTGGACTCGGCATGTCCATTCCCTTGTAGATAGTAGGCTATTGACATGTGATGCTTGATGACAAATGCGTTGACCAATTCTCTGACAGTCTCGTTGATGAAGTGGCTCCCTAGTTTGACACCAGCTCCAGTGGGCATTTAAACCGTGTAGAATGTTTGTATAGATGAACCTCGCTGTATGTCCTGCCGTTGCCTCCTTGAGTGCCTTTGCTTTTACCCATTTTGTGGTGTAGTCCGTTGCCACTACGATGTACCTAGAGTGTGTCGTCGTGGGCCCTTTTGGGTTGATAGGCCCTACGAAGTCTAGGCTCCACTTCTCAAATGCCCATTCCTGCGAGGGGTGGTACTCCATGCCTTGACTTGCCGTGGGTTTGCCTATTCATTAACAATCGGTAACAGCTCCTTGCTACCTTGGTGGCATCCCAGAAGATTGTTGGCCACCAGAGTCCGATTTGTAGGATTCCTGGCCGTTTTGTCTCCCCCGAAGTGTCTTGCCCCCGGTCCGTGTGAGCTGCCTCAACAATCTCAGGAATTTCCCAGGTCAGTGAGCATCTATAGAGTATGTCATCCCTCCCTCGCTTGTATAGCTGATCCCGATCAGCTGGAACGGTAAGCACCTTCGGGCAAGGCTCTGTCTATGTGTCATCGATGTGCCAGAGAGGCCATTTAACCCGCTGGTGAGGTAGTTGTATCGGTTGTTGCCACTCTAGGACATCCGGGCCAGTCCTTGGTTCGGTGGTTTCGTGGTAATGTGCCTTGTTCAACAATTGTCTTGAAAAGGTCCGCATCTGGTATGTCAAGCAAATTGGTGGCTTTCGCTGGTTCACCACTCGTTATCTAGGAGAGGAGGTCTGGTGATACGTGCAGTTTACCTGCTTTATGGACTACGATAAACTCAAACTCCTGCAAGAAAAGTATCCACCGAGCCGGCCTTCCGATGAGCTATGGTTTGTTCACGAGGTACAACAGAGCGTGGTGATCTACGATCAATATGAAGTGGTTGCCCAGGTAGTGGCAAAACTTGGATACCCTGTAGATGACTGCCAGGCATTCTTTGTCGGTCGCCAAGTAGTTGCGTTCGGCCAGCGTCATGAGTCGACTTCCATATGCTATGGGTCGGAGCATCCTCTCGTCGTTCTCCTGGGACAGGACCGCCCGCCACTATGCTTGAGCATCCATCTGCAGGTGGAACTGTCGGTTCCAATCCGGTGGAATGAGGATGGGCGCTTCCACCAACTGGCGCTTTATGTCTTCGAAGGCCGCCTGTCGGTGGACGATCCATTCATGAAGCTTCCTTGGTGAGTAATTTAGTCATTGGTTGGGCCCTATCGCATACTTCCAGATAAACTTGCGATAGAACCCTTCTTTTCCAGGAATCTTCGGAGTTCCGTGACATTCTGTGGAGGAGGCATTTCGGTCAGTGCTCGTACTGAACCTGGGTCCACCATAATGCCTTGGAAACATGTGGCCTAAACTTTCCACGGTCATGCCAAATACGCACTTTGAGGGGTTAAAAGATATCCCATATTCCTGGCAGCGCCAAAATACCCATTCCATGCGTGTCACATGGTCTTGCTCTAGTCCATAAGCTGTGAAGTCGTCTAGGAATGCCCAGACAAAATCTGTGAGCTTGTCTGGAAATACCCGCTGGACCAACCTCTGAAACGTGGCTAGAGCGTTGCAGAGTCTGAACGGCATAACTCTAAAGGTGTAAGCACCCCAGTATATGATTAATGCAGTTTTGGCTTGGTCTTTCGCTGCGATCGTCACCTGGTTGTATCCATTGAAGCCGTCCATGAACGAGCATATCTCATGGCCCGCTACATCTTCTAGGATGGCCTCTATGAATGGGATGGGGAACGAGTCCTTCTTCGTGCAGCATTCAGCCATCGATAATCTATGCAGATCCTTAGCCAGCCGTTCTTTTTTAGTACGATCAATTGGTGACAGCCATTCTGGGTTCTCGATGGGGTAGACGAAGTCCGCTTCGAGCCACTTGTCAATCTCCTGTTTGCCTTTTGGGCGTAGTTTGGGTTGATGCAGTAGCGTTGTTGCTGGCTGGGTTGAGTGTCAGGTTTTAGTTTAATTCGGTGTTGGCATAACTCCGGTGGTACTCCCTTAAGTCGTGATAGGTCCAAGCAAATACGTCCCTGTATCTACGGAGATAGTCAATAATCTGCTCTCCTAGCTTTGCTCCGATGTGAGCATTAACATTTACTAGTTGGGGATCTTTGTCGATGCCTATGTTGACCTGCTTGACCGCTGCTTCGAGAGTCATGTTCCACCCATACATTGGCTTGCTACAGTACTCTTCTGGGCCAATGGGGCTACACTCCACATTTCTTTCCACATAATAGGCCACCTTGGGATTTGAGCTTCTGGAGTGTCTGCTCCAGTTTCTAGCCGAGTCATTAGGTACGTGGCGGCCGACTCCGTACCTAATGGCCCCCCCGGCGTCCATACCTAATGGCCCCCCCCCCAAGAAGGCTGAGAAGCGGGAAGCCGAAAGATGACAGGAGAGGGAAGCGTAGGACACATCAGACGCCGAGGGGGGGCCATTAGGTACGTGGCAGCCGACTCGTTGGCCCCCCCCGGCGTCTGATGTGTCCTGCGCTTCCCTCTCCTGTCATCTTTTGGCTTCCCGCTTCTCAGCCTTCTTGGCGAAGCGGAGTAGTTTGTCGAATGTCCGGTTGTCATCTAAACCTATCCATTTGCGGATCTCCGGCCGCAGTCCCTTTTGGTCAGGTCAACTGGGGCGTCTTCTTAATCGGGTGATGTACCCCAACATGCGGACCATGTATTCGTTGACCAACTCTCCTGCTTTCTGTTTCAAGCTCGTTAGCTTTGTGAATCACCCTCTTCACTCCTTTCCTCCCGAAAGGTATCCAGAAACGCCCTTCGTGCGGTTTCCCACGAGCTCCTTTGTTTGCCTCGTGGAATCGCATCCACCAGGCGTGTGCTTTCTTGTCCAGAGTGCATGCAAAGGCACTAGCTTCTTGTGATTGTCGATTACACTCCGAAGTTCGCACACCTGTTCGAACTTGTGTACGTGTTGGTCTACATCTTTCCCCTTCGCTCCACGGAACGCAGGTAAGGGCACTATTATAGTGCTCTCCTGCATCCAATTGAGCGCGTGGGCTAGTAAGGGTAACCGGGTCGACTCCATGGTGTCAGAGTTTTAACCCGAAGGGCCAACACGTGGCAACACGTGGCTGCCAAGTGGCCATCCGGCGTCATCACCCTGTGTGAGCAACGCTAAGTCTTCCAAGATAACCCTAAGAATCTAACTCAAAGGCCCAATTAGGTAAAAGACTTAGAGTCCCACCCTAAGTCCCCTAAAATGACCATCCCCTAAACCCTAGAGAATAACCCGAGTAGACTTTAGAATCTCGTCTCAATAGACCTAGACAGGTTCATGCCCTAACCCCACAAAGGAGATGTGTCTCACACATACCCCCATGATAGAGCTAAAACATCGTCACTTACCCCTTAAGGAATCACCTTCATCCGGGAGTACAACCCCTTTAGGGTGACAAGGGGTACCCTAAACCACGACTAACTCCTAAGGGTTTGGATGGCCAAGTCATACCCTAGACCTAGGGCTAGTACTTAGTGAGGACACGAGTGTGCACCGTAAGTGGACATGAGTGTTTCTACTAAGCAAACTCCCTAAGGCTAGGTTTGGAAAACCTAAGTACATGACCTTGCGAGTGCTTCACGAAAAGGCTCCTGCTAACAAGCTTAGGTTAGTCTCGTAACTAGGTGTGCTTAAGCACACTTGGCTAGGGGAGTTTCTCCTTGGAATCCAGGGGTTGAGCAACCTTGAGCAAATGCCCAAGGCTTAGCACCCTAGTGCGAGCACAAGCATGCCTGTTTGTCAGAGTATCCAACCCATTAACGACAAGCCCATGACATAACCCCAAAGGGCATGCCTCAGGCATTGTATCATGTGATTTTAGCCCAGTGTCTCATCTCCATGTGACACTGCCTTCCCCGATGTGGGCTATCATGTCATAGCCCTTAGATTCAAGAGATGCACCAAGTGCCACAAACGTGGCTCCTAGATGCCAACTCTAGAACCGCTTAGTGAACTAGTAATGTGAACCTGTCAAACAAGATCCCACACCCTTAGTTGGTCAAGGACACGGATGTGCCTTGCTTGGCCATGAGTGTTACACCTAGCTTGACGTGGAGGAGGAGGCTGGAAACAAGCCTCAACCTTTGCCTCTTGGAACGTGCATTCCGACAAGACCTCCCAGGCATGGATTCGCCAACGTTAAGGGTAAGCTACCTCGAAGGTGGGACGTACCCCTGTCATCTGGAAGTTAGGGCGGCACAACAGAGGGTTGTGCCTTGATGACACAAGCTAGAGCTTGCACCGGGAGAAGAGTAACAAGCTCAGTCATGAACCCATGAACCCTCACTCCTACATGCTCTACCTTATTTATGTGATGGAGCCCCCCCCCCTGTATGTGTATGTGGGCTAAATTAGCTAGCCCCTTATTAAGTTAATGAGAGAGTGTTTAACTTAGCCTAACTCTAACCCTAAAACCCTACCCAAGGGGGTGGGGTTTTTAGGGCGTGGGTTAGGGCAACTCTAGGGTTAGGTCAACCCTGGTGTTCCTAACCCGTACTAAACACGCCAAACTCATTTACATTAACCAATCAGCCTAATTGGGATGTCAAAATTGGGGGTGGGTTTTTAGAAGGTAAGTTCTAACTTCGCTTAGAGTTTCCTACACATACCTAATGACACCCAGCCGGACCATCACCAGATACCCAAGTGCACTAAGCAGGCCATTTCCTACTACATCTAGGGTCCATCAACATAGTACAGTAGGTAAGAACAGTCAACATCCAAAGTAAAGGGTCGAGTCATAATAGAAACTATGACACATGGCATCCCGTTGTGCCTAAAAAGTGTTCCGATCCGGACCCTCTGCTTCGAATGTGGTGTAGTCCATTCCAGGTATTCTACGGGTGCCTTTTCCTTCCTCACGGCCCTGCCTCCCGTTGAGGGTGGGTGACGAGGACAGGCNCCTCCCGACTATCCCTCGAAGGCCCCCTTTGTGAGACCAACTTGACAGCTGGTGGCACAGCTTACCTTGGCTGGACGGTATTCCCTCCTCCAGCGAGTGGTTTTGTAGGACCTTGCACGGAATTCCTTCGCGACGTCTAGACGGTCGTGATCGATGGGGCGATTCCTCCTCGCCCTGAGACGGTTTTCCCTCGTCTGGTGATGGTTGCGGCTCTGCGTGTGCCCTAGCGAATTTCCCTCGCGGGGCCGGTGCGATACTGTTCACTCAGGCGAATCTCTCCTACCCTTGGACGAATTCCTCTCGTCCCTTGTCCAGAGTGGCCACCATGCGGCCCCTCTTTCTGGTAGTCCGTCAGCTCATCGAAGTCCAGTCGCCTTCGCATAGGTGGTTGTCCCATGTGTACTTTGGCCTTCCAAAGCCTTGGGTTCTCATCTGATAACCACCCTGGCCTACTACATCGTCTGATCGGCTTAACTCCTAGTGCAGAGGTTGCCTTGTTGGCAATCAATGCCCCTCCCTACGGGGGCCTTCCGGATGAGGCTCTTTCTCCCCTCTTTCCAGGCAACCACGGGCCCCCTGCGTCACCCTGGTGGGTGACAACGGCCCTGGGTTTCCTACCTTACGTCTGTCACGCTGGCGATGCTGGACTTCCGGCTCACGTCCTCCGTCGCTATCCATGTTGCTTTCGCCCCCTCGAGATTCCTGCCTCCATTGCAAGCCTGCCCTTTCCTGGGGTTGTCTTGTGTGAGGTTTCCTCCTTCGGGGTACTCATCAAACACGGGTTCTGCTCTTTGGTGTGGGGGCTCATCCTGGCCATCACTTTTGCCTACGTCGAAAGGCGGAGGGCTTTCATCGTCCTGCTATCCATTTTTGGACTGACATCTAGACGTGCTGCGGTTCCTTCATATCCTTCTTCGTCGTCGGCGGTGTGCGACCGCCTCTGTCACTGGTGTGCCGGGTCTACCACTGCTTGGAGATTGGCCATGCGGCATTTACATCGTTCCCTTAGGTAGGTGAGGTAGGGGCCGATTGCGGCAACCAAGGTGCCTCGCCGCCTTCCATCAACCTCCTCTGCCGACCCATCGCATCCTCCTGGCCAGTTGTTGCTCGTCAATCTTTATTTGTTCGAATGAGTTAATCCGGCTCTCCTTCGGGCCGCAACTCTACTTGCTACAGTGAACTCCATCCGTGTGTACTATCTAGCCCTCCGTGGTCGCCACAAATGGTCATCAAGGACTCCGCAGGCCAGATGTGGTGCTTCTCAGGAAGCTTCAATGGTTGCCAGGATGTTGTGGAGAGCGTCCAACTCCAAGGGTTCAAACCGGCAAGCCGGCCTTACCTCGAAATTTGGTGGAAGGTGTTGGATGGCCTCTACCTGGACGCCGCAAGGGTCCATGTACAAAGTAGGGGAGTTCTACTATGGTGGTTTGGCAGAGAGCGTTGCTCAGCCCAGGAGTGGGACAAGCGGGGCACACCCGCTTGTAAGGTGAATAGAAGGAATATGGATATATTATATTGCCTGTCTGAGTACAAACTATCTCTGATAGAGAAGCAAGATATAAGACGCAGACTTGACTCCCAAAAAGACCCTCGACCCACTACCAGCCTTCCTACTTATATAGTGGGTTACTTAGCACTAGACCCTAGGTATAGGTGGCGCCTTCCTACTGATCTACCGCTTTGTGACAGAGTCATGTCTGTCACATTTATGCGCCTCCCTCACGTGTGTTGTCCTACGTACCCTAGGTAATTGGTCCAGACGATCGGATCTACGCCTGGTTACGCCGTTGCCTGACATCAGTCGCTATCAATTCGTACCTGAGGTACCTTCCTTATTCGGTGCTTCGTCCCGTCGCTTGTCCGTGCCGGCTGGCGTCCATGCCAGCTGGCTGTTTGACGGTGTCTGACCACCGTCAACCAGTTGCCAAATGTTAAACAGGAATATAGGAAAACCTCACCGTTTCCTGTCTAACCATTACCTTTCTCTCAACTGTCAAGAAAGGCTATACACTTTCTTTTCATCAACTCTCAACATATATATATATATATATCACACATGACTGGTCTTCGAAGTCAAGGGCAAGAACGGATTTTAGTTATTGCCTTGTTAAATCCATTCATTAAGAATATACATATCACACACACAAGATCTTATAATATGCACCTTCATTTCTAACATGAATACAAGAAAACAAAGTGTGGAGGCTCTCTCTCTCTTGTTGGAACTTCTTGTGGAGACCCTTTCTCCTTTGCCCTAATTAACTCTTAACTACCCTTCCTCTCGCACATTATCATTTTCCTCCCGAGACTTCCTTTTCCTCTTCCTTACTTCTCTTTTCCTCTTCCTTACTTTTCTTTTCCTCTCGGTAAGGATTTCCTCCTTCACAACCTTTTCCATCCTTTTTATGGACCTTTCTACCCTTATTCTCTTCACAATAGTCCTATGCTCCTAATATTTTACCTTTAACAGACACTATTGTACCACTACATAACAAGTTCTTACAAACACATTGGGAACTCTTGCAACTGCCATCCATGGTATTCAACAATCCCTAAAAGTGTTCCCACTAATGGTACACATCTGCTCCAATCTCCCCCTTGAAGAACTCAAGATGAACATACGGATTTGAAATTGAAAGGTGTTGATTAGCACTCTGCTACATACTTTGGTGAATTTTTTATAGGAGAGGTCTGATTTGCCACACTCGACTACAACACATCAAACATTTGTAGCCACACCTTTTTGTTCGCCATCACGTTTAAAATAAACGAATAATAATAACAAGGGGAGAGGGAGACAAAGAAGAACATAAAAAGTTAAGTCTCCAAAGGACTACCTAACTTCTCCACCAATTTAAGAGACATACCAAAATTTGATTAAATTAGTCTCATATAGGGTTTTAATATTAAGTGTCCATGCCAAGATTAGTGTCGGCCAAGATTAATGTGCCTACTGCGTGGTAAATCCTGACGCATGTGGGAGTCTACTTGGCATATATACCACGTATGTACCGTGGAACCTTACAAACTTAATTAAAGAAATAATAATAAATATTAAATTTAAAATACACTAATAATATTCTATATTTTAAAATAAGAATTTTAGAAATAAAAATGCAATATGTTATTGCAATTGTAAGATCCACGTGTACGGCTGCATGTGCGCATACTATTATTAGCGTAGTGGATTTTGATAGCCGTCGGATTGGATTCAATCTGGACCACTCGCTCTTGTATATAAGTTAGGGTTTCTGAACTAATGGAGATACACATTTCTATATTCCGAGCTCTCACATTGGTGGAGGTGAGGGGCACCTCTAATTGTCCCTACGGAGTGCTCGGATTTGTGTCTTTTTATCAATTTTCTTTGTCTTCTTAGGTCTAGCTTTTCCATTGTCTAGATCTATTCTTTCTTGTGGATTTTTCTCTTTTTCGTCCATGAATCCACAACAGGCAAATCCCTTGTCTGTGGAGCAGTTACTCATGCAATTGTTGGATGCCATGCGTGTGCAACTGAACAATCATTCTCAGTTGATGGCAGCATTCACAGTCCAGGGTACTCCTCCTACTCATGTTGCAAACCCCCGTGTCCGGATTTCTTTCGCGGAAATCCTGGAGATGATGTGTACCATTGGTTTGACCACTTCATTGTGGTTGCCACATATCATTCGTGGGACGGTGCTCAGTGTTTGCGCGAGTTTCCTACTTGTCTTCAAGGGACGGCGTTGCAGTGGTACAATGGTCTGGACGTTGCAACTCGTGGAGATTGGAATATTCTTCCAGAGATCTTCAAACGTGCATTTGGGCATGCGGACGACTGTGATGATGCTTTTCAGCAGTTGCATCGTATTCGTCAGGAGCCATCTGAGTCGGTGATGCAGTTTGGTGTTCGCTTTCGAAGCCTTTTGCTGCGTGCAGAACCTAACATGTCGGAACGCATCAAGTTAGGTATGTTGTGGCCAGCACTTCGTCAAGACCTTGTGGGGCTTGTGCATGCACTAGCTCCAGTGACTCTTGACGATGCTTTGAGGCTGGCACAACGATATGAGTCGTCACCTCTCCCACTTGCCTTCACGTGCTCTTGTTCCACTTCATGTTGGGGATGGACCTGCTCCGATGGAGGTTGAGGCTGTTGCCGCTCGTGTACCAGCACAAGGTGGGCCCGTGGACGAGGACGTGGACGTGCAGTTCGTTGTTGGGCGTGTGATGAGGTTGGACACACGTATCGGCGCTGTCAACGGTTTCCCGATTGGCGTCCCCCATTTCCAGGATGGAGGCCATGGCGTCAACAACGTCCGGTTGGTGCTGCTGCAGTGGAAGGTTGTGATGCGTGGATCTTCCGGGAAACGACGAATCGCACGAGTAGAGGAGGGTCCTCGTGCGAATAAATTAGTGACCCCATCTTTCTTTCGGGAGTATCATCAAGGGGTTCACTCGGCACCAAATCATCCGGTTTTCACTTTTCAAGCTCGTTTTAATCACACGCCACGTCCTGTTTTCCTTTCAGTGTTGGTGGATACAGGTTCAAGTTTGTCCTCTGTTTCTCAATCTGTTGCTACACGTTGCAGCCTTCATTTGCGTCGTGCGGAGAACCAGTCTTCATTCTGTACGGCAACGGACATACTCATGCTTGTTCGCGATGAAGTGGACATTGTTGTTCGTGTGGATGATCGTGAGCTCGAGCTTCAATCTTTGCGGGTGGTGCCGAGTCAAGCTTTTCACCTTATTCTTGGTATGGATTGGTTAACTCGCAATCATGCCAAGTGTGACTTTGAAAAGTCTCCCCCTTGTTTGACTCTCCCTCGTCTTTCTTCCATTCCTCTTACTTCTATTCCACTTCGTCCATCTGCTTCCACCTCTGCTTCCATCACTTTTGTCTCACCCCTTTTCCAACCATTTTCCTTCATGCTCTTCCTTTCCTTCTCTGGATCCATCAGATGATCGTCGTGCTGTAGTTGTTGATCAACTCAAGAAGGAGTATGCTGATCTTTTCAACTTCGACTTGTCATCTGGGGCCAAGATTGCGACACGCCACCCTATTCCAACTGGAGATGCTAGGCCAATCAAGGTACCTGTTCGGCGTCGGTCACCAAAGGAGCTCAAGATCTTACGAGCGAATGTCAAAGAGATGTTGGAGAAGGGTGTTATCCGAAAATCTCGAAGTCCTTGGGCGTGCGAACCTCACCTTGTGACGAAGCCTGATGGGAGCGTTCGATTCTGCATTGACTATCGCCCATTAAATGAGGTAACCGTCTCAGATGTGTACCCACTTCCTCATACTGCAGACCTTTTGGATCGACTGGGGCGGAGCCGTTGGTTCACCAAGTTAGATCTCGCATCTGGATATTGGCAAGTTCCGATGGCTGACATGGACATTCCCAAGACTGCTTTTCGGACACCATTTGGCCTGTACGAGTTCTTGGTGATGCCTTTCGGTTTGAGCAATGCTCCAGCAACTTTCCAACGTATGATGGACGAGGTTCTTTGCGACATGCCGGAGGTGACTGCCGATTTCATCGATGATGTTTTGATCCATTCGGATGGAACGTGGGAGGAGCATGTCGGTGATGTACGTAAGGTTTTGGATCGGCTGCGGGAAGTTGGTTTGAAGTTGAAGCCATCTAAGTGTGTGTTTGGATCAAAGGACACCACTTATCTGGGTTATCGCATTTCACGTGAAGGTTTGCAAGTCGATCCTGACAAACTAGTTGCAGTTTTGAAGTTCCCTACGCCAAAGTGTGTGAATGATGTGCAACGCTTTCTTGGCAAGGTACAATATCTGGGTCGTTTTGTGGATCATCTTTCAGATCGTACTGCACCGTTGCGCGCGTTGTTGAAATCGTCAATGACTTCTTTTGTTTGGTCTAAGGATTGCAAGCAGGCATTTGCAGATCTCAAAGAGTTGTTGACGACTCCTCCAGTTTTGGCGTACCCGGATTACACCCGTCCTTTCATCTTGCGTGTAGATGCTTCTGACATCGGCCTCGGGGGCGTATTGATGCAGGAGAGTACGAGTGTTCCTGGCCAACGACATCCCATTGCGTACATCAGCCGTACATTGCAGCCAGCAGAGGTGAATTACTCCACGACAAAAGGAGTGTCTAGCAGCAGTTTGGGGTTTTGAGAAGCTCCATGCCTACTTGCATGGTTCGCGGACGTTGTTGGAAGGCGATCATGCAGCAGTCACTTCGTTGTTAAGCGAAAGAATTTGATTGGGCGTACTGCTCGGTGGGCCTTGAAACTTCAAATTTACGACTTTGAAGTTGTTCATCGTCCAGGGAGTTCCATGGCTGATGCTGATGCTCTTTCTCGGGCTCCTCTTCCACCTTCTCTCTCTTCTGTTGCCCCAGAGGAACCAGTTGTTCCAGCTTCAGTGGACTTTTTATGAAGATTCCGTACCATCAGCAGTTGCTGTGCTTGACGTTCAGTGTCCGCAGAATGCAGAGTTAGATTTGCCGTCTTGGATGAGGTTCGGGAAGCTCAAAAGGTTGAGCCGTGGATTCGAAGGCTTCGTGATGGGTTTGAAATCCTGCATCACTTGCTGATGACTTGCCTTTCAGGCATTTACATTCACAGTATCGCCTTCAGGATGACCTTCTTTATTTTGTGGGGACTGATCCAGATGATCCTTTGCGGTTGGTGGTGCCTTCAATCTTCATTCCACGCTTCCTCCATGCTTACCATGACTCTCCTATTCTTGGCGGGCACATGGGACATCGTCGGGTGATGGAGAAGCTGCGCAGATCTTTCTATTGGCCGGAGTTGCGAGGAGATGTGATTCGGTATGTGCGTAGCTGTGTGTGGTGCCAAGCTCGCAATACTCCCCCATGTGCTTCGGAAGGACGGTTGGAGTCAATTGCAGTTTCTCGTCCGTTTGAATTGGTGGCATTTGATTTATGGGACCTTTTCCGCGGTCAACTGCTGGTAACGAGTACGTTATTATTGCTTCTGATTACCTAACTCGTTGGGTAGAAGTTGGTGCTCTTGCTAGTGCGACTGCTTCTGCTGTTGGTCAGTTTCTCCTGAATCGGGTCGTGTTTCAGCATTCTTGTCCGGAGCGAATTCTCTCGGATAATGGTCCTGCATTTATGGCTGAGGCATTTCATGTTTTGACATCTCGACTTAGGGATACGCCACACTTTCACAAGTGCTTATCATCCTCAGACAGATGGTTTAGTGGAACGGCTCGTCAGAACCTTCAAGGGGATGATCGCGAAGTATGTGAACTTTCAACATTCGATTGGGATGGTTATCTGCCGTCTCTCCGATATGCTTATGTCACTGGAGTTCAAAGTTCCATTGGTACTTCCCCATATAAGCTTTGTATGGTCATGACCCGGTGTTGCCAACGGAGTTGGGTTTGCCTTCTCGGTTACCGCGAGCTGCTGATGCTAGGTCGTGGATCGGTATCTGACGAGCATTCTTCCATTGGTTCGTGCGGAGTCAGCAGAACACTTGGGCCGCGTACAAGTAGGACAACAACAACGCTACAACTCGCATCATCGTCCTCCTACGGAGTACAAGGTTGATGAACTGGTGTTGGTTCGTTTTCCCAAGCTTACGGTACGTGGTTTAGCTAAGAGTCTCCTTCCTCAGTGGAAAGGACCGTATCGAGTGTTACGGCAAGTAGGGCCACAGGTTTATGAGGTTCGGCCGATCCTCCAGAGATTGTACATGTGCAACGGTTGAAGCATTTTGTGCAACGGGAACAAGTTGTGCCGCCTACAGATCCACCAGTACCTCCTCCTGATGTTCCTCCAGATCCGGGCCCGTCTACAAGAGAACCCTAACCAACTTACACCCTTCCGAGAGGAGGGGATGATGTAAGATCCACGTGTACGGCTGCATGTGCACATATTATTATTAGCGTAGTGGATTTTGATAACCCGGATTGGATTCAATCTGGACCACTCGCTCTTGTATATAAGTTAGGGTTTCTGAACTAATGGAGATACACATTTCTATATTCCGAGCTCTCACAAATTCAAATTTAAACTTTAAATTTAATTAAAATAATTATTATAAAATTATCAAACATTGGTGCATAATATGTGGCTTCAGTTCACCAACTGGGACCATGTCGAAAATCTTTCGAACTTCACTAAGCTTAGGTTGTAGGCCCTCAACTTGGCTCTACAGTATTTGGATCCTAATAAGAATCTGCACTGGCCTTGGTGCCATCTCCTTCTGTAGCTATGTTGCTTCCTTGTTCGCTTCATTCTCACTATGGCAACTTCTTGTCGCAACTCCTCAGCTCCTTCCTCTTGCGTCTACTCCAACTGGTCCTTCTATTGGAACACTTGTGGCCGGAGTCCCCTGACTATAAGCTCTCGAACCTCTAGTTGTTGAGCTCCATGCTTTCCCCTTCTCCAGCCTCAAGTAACTGCTGCTGGAACTGCGTCTGTCGCTCATGCACTTTGTGCACTCATCAAAGAGGCATTGCTGCTGGAACTGCGTCTGTTGCTCATGCACTTTGTGCACTCATCAAAGAGGCATTGCTGCAGGTACTGCAGGTGGACATTCCTCAGCTAACGATATTGGTAGTAGCATTCACCCATTCCAACACGCTTTGCAGGATTCTGATCCCCTCATATAGACCATGTTTCCTCTCAGTGCCTCCTAGTGTCCCTTAGTCTGACGGGCTCATATCCTGACCTCCCAAGTCTTGTTCCTTTTGTGATGCAGTCCTACTGCTCTCGCTCTAGAACCTCCTTATACTCTTGGCCCACATGCTTCTACTCCCTCCGCATGCGTGGTGTCTATTAGTAATTCTACATCTGCACTGATACTAAAGAATTACAAACAAGAGCTGAGGACTTATAGAGCACAAGTGCCACTATAGTTTCAGCAAGAGAAAACATATGCAGTGAACGACTAAAAACTTTCCACTTCCGGACTTGTTGGTAAGATGACTCTATTCTGTCCCAACACTCCCCCTAAGTCGTGCTTCACTCGAAGTTGTTGCATTCCACCAGTCCCAGCTCCTCCACATATTCCTAGAAACGACTTTTGGCGAGCAGTTTGGTGAAGGTGTCTGCCGTCGTTTTCTGCGAGCCGAGGTGTTTGACATCAAGTTTTCTGTTGTGACTTTCTCATGGGTGAAGTGGTACTGTGTTTGTATGTGCTTGGCCTTCAAAAAATTCGTTGGGTTCTGTACCATTGCCACTGCTGCTCGGTTGTCGTTAGTACCACAGTAGCTTGCTTCTGCTCTTCTCCCACGTCCTTCGTCATTCTGCGAAGTCAAATGCTTCCTTTGCTACGAAGCATAGTGCCATATACTTTGCAGCATGAAGCAGAACCCAGTGCGTGACTTGCACTCATTCAAGTCGCATGCATAGTCTGCATGAGCAAAGCCACAAGGCTGTTGAGTTCTCGTCGAGAGCTGCCTGAATACTGCAAACCAAGATGGAGCATCGAGGTATCATAGGATCCGCTTTATTGCCCAGTGCGTGACTTGCACTCATTCAAGTCGCATGCATAGTCTGCATGAGCAAAGCCCACAAGGCTGTTGAGTTCTCCTGCAAATCAAGATGGAGCACTCGTCGAGAGCTGCCTGAATACTGCAAACCAAGATGGAGCACTGAGCTACCTGCCCGGGTTGTGTGTATATTCAGCTTAGTTTTAACATGCTTTACAACTTGCAAGTGCTCGAGAGTAGAAACGACTGCAATTTGCTATGTCGGGACGAGTACACACCATCAGGTGCATCAGGCTGCCAACGATGCTCTTGTCTGGAACGTCATGCATGGCTGCTCGGCTTCTAGAGTACTGGGACTCATTTTGCTGGTCAGCTGCCTGTTGTTGCTAGTGTTGACATTCCCTTGATTGCCTCCATGCTGTGTTTCTTGAGGAAAGCCTCAACCTGCTGTGTCTGCGACATTGTCATGGTTCTCTTATGTCTGTACCTATCCACACGAATGCCTAGAAAATCATTTTGAAACGATGAGCCAAGCTATTCTTTGTTTGGAGCATGCTTGACATCCCTCAAGTAGCTATAACGATGTCATCCACGTATAGAACAACGATCACGAGCTGGTCGTGATGTTGACGTGTTACGTAAACATTCCAGTCCGCATTGGACCTTCTGAAACTTTCATCGCAAAAGAATTTGTCGATCGTCTTGTACCACGCTCGAGGAGACATAGATTGCCTTGCATAGACGGCAGACATGCTTCTTTCCATTTTCAAATCCTAGTGGTTGGCATGGCATATGTGAACTTCTTCCTCGAGTATACCATGAAGAAAAGCTGTCTTTACGTCTATTTGGTGGACCTCCAAGTCAAGAGCTACTGGAAAAAAACTGTCGTTGAAGTCAATTCCCTGTTGTTGTGAAAAAACTGCGAGCCACCAGCCTAGCCTCGTAGCGGTGTGCCTTCTCGACTTTGAATATGCACTTGCAGTCCACCTCTTTGCGTCCTGAAGGAAGGTTGCATATCTCCCACGTTTTGTTGTTGATATGCGAGTTGATCTCTTCCTGCATATTAGCTACTGGCCATTTTGATTTCTCATTTCCTCGTAGAGCTTCTTGCATGGATCCCAACTCATCAATGAGAGCACAATTGAAAGCAAACATCGTTCTGTTGGCTTTTAGGACGTCTCGCTGGAACTTGTGGTGGTGGTTGTGGATGCCTATCTTGCTCGTCATGAAGGTCCTCAAGTTCTTCAGGTGGCAACTTGTCTCCCAATTCGTCTGTCTCGCTGTCAGAACCGAAGTATCTGCATTCCCTGGATGAACATCCTGTCGTTGTGCTATTCGAACTTGAGAAGTTTGACCAATGAGAAGTCTGTCTCGTCAAACTTCAGACTTCGACGGTTCAAAATTCATACATTGGTTTTTGCATTTCCCAAGATGCATGCAGCGTGTGAGCTTTTTACCTCTCATCCTTTCAATGTGCCAAAACTTTGATATCGTCAATTGAAGGCTTCATCCCTGTCCACATTTGTTCAGGCACTTACTACTGAGAGCATGAGTAGGTAGTCGGTTGATTATATTGACTGCACTGCCTCCCCTAGAACTTCGAGGCAATGCCTCGTGCATGTAGCAATGAACGAGCACATGCAACGACAATTCTGTTCTTGCGTTCCACCACGCCGTGCTCGTTTGGAACACTGGTATAGTGACGAATGCCAGTACGTCGTAGAAGATCTCAAACTCGTTGGAGATAAATTCACCACCACGATCAGTTCAAATGTAGCGTACTTGGACATTCAACTTCGGCTTTCCACTCTTGGAAATACTGTAGGGCTTCAGACTTCTTCTTCAGTACGTATATCCAAGATTTCCGTGTGTAGTCATCAACAAGGAGAAAAAAATACTGGCTCCCCCCACGGACACACTCTTGCCGGTCCCATAAATCCATGTGGACAAGTTCGAGTTTGGACTAAGCTTGCTTCCCTCGCATGCAGCCTTCGCAATGCTGGAGCAGTTCATTGGGCAGTTGGGTAATCCGTCAACCATCTGTTTTTTTTATCATCTTCTATAGAGCACAAAGTTAAGATGTTCAAGCCTTTCATGCCAAAGTCCTGCATCCCCAGTGGCATAAGCGACAAACGCTGCTGCTTTCCAAGTGAGAACATATAGATCACCACATCTATGGCCCACTACTAGAAGACTCTTGTTCTTGCTACGAATCGTGCACCTGGGATTTTCAAAGTTGACACGATAGTCAGTGTCATCGAGCTTGGAAACCGACAACAGGTTGACGTCCAATCCGGAACATACAAAACGTTTTTGAGCACCACATTTACGTTCTGCAGCTTAAGCACAATTTTCTCCAACTCCATCGATGCTCTCAAACGTCCTTTGTTCATCGACTTCACTCGTTTTCGTCCATGATAACGTTGGAGGTTGCTAAGAAGCTCTCGCTAGCCTGTCAAGTGGTTTGATGCCCTTGAGCCCACATACCAATCACCTTCAACTGCTAATGCCGAGAATGCAAAGGTTCTTTCTCGATTCAGAGGATCAACTGACTCAAAACCCATAAAATGTCACCTGCGCTCGGTGCGACGACTGGGTTCAACTGTGGAGTCCAGGTCCTCAATGCTACTTCAATCAGCAGGGTAACCAGTTGGTGCCTTCCAGTAGCATGTTCAACGTTAAGAGATCCACACTCCTGCCGTTGATTCTATTTGCATAAAGAATGCTGACCCTTCTAACTTAATAGAAGTTTTAAGTCACTGCTCGACTCTTCATTGAAACTCTCATGCTCTGATGATGATAACCTTGTTTATAGTCACCTTCTTCTTCCTTTTGTTGTCAATCTTGCCTCTCACTTTGACGTCGTCAGGGGCTTTCTTTCTTCGTGATGGCTTAGGACAGTTTCTTGCTGTGTGTCCATGTTCATTGCAGTTATAGCATTTCCTGTTATCCTTCCCCGAGACATACTTACACTTTTGTGGTTTCAATAATAATTCTAATTGTTCATCCGAATTTTAATTTATATGCAAAAAATCCGCTTTTGTTCAGGTGTTTCAATTAATTGAGAAATAAACCAAAACATATGCCTTACATATAGGTTCTTATAAAATTAATAATTTCAAGCATAATAAAATATTTTAGGATGAAAAAAATGCTAAAATAAAGTAAAATGATCTATAGTGATAATTTTTTTTGGATCACCTGCATAATACCGCCCTCCCTAATTAGGCATTAATTTGGGGGGCGATGCCCTAAGTATAATCAAAATAAAATATTGCGATAATATACAAATATATGTGTGCATGTGATATATATAGATAAACGTGGGCAGGACAATATATGTGTGCATGTAATACACACACGTTAGAGATTAATTATGAATTTTAATTTTAAAAAAAATAATTATACACACACATACACATCTGGTTACATTGGGCGGAATTAAGGAATTGCCATATTTGAGTGGCACCACCAAATTCCAATATTATGCATTCTAGCCATTTTGTTGCAATACTTTTGATATTTATAATATTGTTTAATTTTGATCAATATGTATTTTGATTATTAAAAATACTTATTTTTAATTAAGTTTAAAGTGCAGTTTTTTTTATTAAAAAACTAATTGGAATAACAAACCAATTATTGTATGTTCATACTTAAACAAATATATATCTAACATTTATAAATAAATAAATCAAAAATTAAATAATAATATTATAAAATCTTTATTTTAATTATTATTTTAAGCATTACAAATAATATAACACAAATCAATGATTAATAACAAACATAAAGCTAAAAATATACTCTCATTCCAAGGCAATTAATTAAGTTTTGTTAACTATATGTAAAAAAATGTAAAGATTAAAAAACGTTATACAAATATTAACTTTATGATTAACGCTCAAGATCTCTCTCCTTTCTTATATATATATATCTATACATAAATAAATAAATAAATAAATTTTATTTGATAAATAATTTAAGTTGTACATCTCTTAAACCATGATTGTAAACATGTAAATTAATAAGCGAGCATAAAAAGATTAATATTTAAGCATATTAGAGAAATATTTATTTATATAGATATATACACACATACATTCATGAATAATGGTAAAAAAACAAAAAAATAAATAAAAAGTGTTTAAATGGGTTAAAAAAACATACACTAAATCTTCATTTTAATTATTGGAATATTTAAGTTTATAAATATACAATAAAGCCGTTATTACTCATTCGCACCAATAATAAGAATACCTTGTGATATTTCACATTTTCACATGAAATATTAATGTTTATCGAAACTATATTCAATGTTAATTCTATGTATGTGTTTATATAAATATATCATATTAATACAAAGTTTGAAAGTTTTAAAGTAATTTCTTGTAAAATTAAATCGAGTTATAAATTAATATTTATATATTTCAATGTCTAAGATCTATAAGAAAATAAATCAATCGAATGTGTAATGATGTAGTATAGTATCTTTATATATTAAACATGCACATATACTAAATTTATTTATTTAGTGTAGTTTAGACTTACAAAAGAACATGTTATTAATTCCTAATAAATTTGTTTGTTGTTATTAACAATGATATTATTATTATTCTATAGACATTACCTATTATATGTGAATGTGTTATAATAATAATCAATATGTAATAAATCATTTAATTTGGGATATTTATTAATATAATATATAATAATGGAACCTAAAGCATAACATAAATATATTTAATATATATGGATTTTCACACATACAAATATTCTTTGATCCAAAATCACCTAAAATTAACATATATAACTAAATGTACTATTCTAGGTTTGACAATGAAAAGGGAAATATTAGTGAGAGGATCTCAGTGGTGATTAGTAGGGATTATAGAGTATAATAGGAGGGATGTATTCTCTCAAGAGATTCTTAATGTAAATTTTAAGAGGATATATTCTTTCAAGAAATTCTTAATGTAAATTTTAAGAGGATGTATTCTCATAAGAGATTCTTAATGTAAATTTTAAGAAAATGTATTATCCTAACAAATTTCTAATATAAATTTTAAGAGGATGAAGAGTTGCAACTATAATATTGAAAATGAAAACTTGGTTGATATGCATATTCCTCTTTAACTTGCGAATTGTAAAGCATGGTGTGTATGGATATTCCTGATGACCAAGATATTGTTAAAAGATTGTTCGGTTGAGATACTTGGCTCAAGCAGTTCAAATACTCAATCATGGTTCAGTTTGGAGTTGATACTAAGGATGCGCTCCAGCTTTGTATATATATCTCGATTTTGATTTTAGAATAACAGTCTTCTATTTCAATTGTTTATTGCGTTGCATTCTTTCATGGTATCGGAGCCAAGAGCTCATCACTCTTAATAATCTCACTAATCCTCTTTCTTATGGTTCTTTCTCATGGCTTCCGGCACTTTCTTACAGTTCTTTCTTATGGCCTACGACAGCAATACTTGTTTCAAAGTATTTCCATGTTTGATAACTACTTTATGGAGCATTTATAATAATAATAGGTACATTCTTTTTAATATTCTTATTTTTTTAGATTTATAACTTTATGTTCTACAACAGCTTATAAAGAGATCATAAAAGTTTTGGGGCTACAATGGTGATACCATTCAGTACTATAAAATGTGAATGCGACTTTAAAAGGTAAAACAACATCAAAAATGGAGAAAGAACATGTCTAAAATTAAAAATTTTAAACATATTATTGTTCCTCTCACTTTCAACTCCTGATACATTATATGTAGATTATTAATTAATTTTTAATCACTAACAAAAAAAGCAAAATAGGCGACATTTGAGTTCGGGTTATACTTGAAAATCTTTATCATACATTGCATTTGACACTTAATTCTTTAGAATCTTTATCATACATTACATTTGAAACTTAATTCTTTTTTTAAACTTTCAAGGAAAATATAAATCCAAAATAAACCTTCCGAAAACAAAAAATGAAATGCCTTTCAAATTCTAGACTCATTTTGTTGGTCATCTGCCTGTTGTTGCTAGTGTTTGACATTCCCTTGATGCTGTGTAGACTACATTGTTATGGTTCTCTTATGTCTGTTCCTATCCACACGAATGCCTAGAAAATGCTTGAGTTCACCAAGATCTGTCATTTTGAAACGACGAGCCAAACTATTCATTGTTTTGAGCATGCTTGCCATCCCTCCAAGTAGCTATAACGATGTCATCCAAATATAGAACAATGATCGCGAGCTGGTCACGATGTTGCTTGACATAAACATTCCAGTCATCATTGGACCTTATAAAACCTTCATTGCAAAAGAATTTGTAGATCGTTTTGTACCGCGCGACTGCTTCAACCCATACATTGCCTTGCATAGACGGCAGACATGTTTCTTTTCATCTTCAAATCCTGGTGGTTGGCATATGTAAACTTCTTCCTCGAGTATACCATGAAGAAAACTGTCTTTAGTACGTCTATTTGGTGGACCTCCAAGTCGAGAGCTACTGCCATGGCGAGGACAAGACGAAGTGAGGTTAGCCTGGCCACTGGAGAAAAACTGTCGTTGAAGTCAATTCCCTGTTGTTGTGAAAAACTGCGAGCCACCAGCCTAGCCTCGTAGCGGTGTGCCTTCTCATGTTCATCTCACTTGACTTTGAATATGCACTTGCAGTCCACCTCTTTGCGTCCTGAAGGAAGGTTGCATATCTTCCACGTTTTATTTTGTTGATATGCGAGTTGATCTCTTCCTGCATAGCTACTTGCTTCAGTTGACAAGAGTGTGTTGGAAGTCTTGAACACATGGAAGGACTCATCAGTTGTTGCACTTTCCATTTCTTTCTGGCCTAAAACAATGTGCCATAAGTGACAAACGCTGCTGCTTTGTCACTGGTCCAAGTGAGAACATATAGATACCACATCTATGGCCCACTAGAAGACTCTTGTTCTTGCTACGAATCGTGCACCTGTGATTTTCAAAGTTGACACAATAGCCAGTGTCATCGAGCTTGGAAACTGACAAGGTTGATGTCAATCCAGGAACATACAAGATGTTTTTGAGCACTAGATTTTGGTTCTGCAGCTTAAGCACAATTTCTCCAACTCCATTGATGCTCACCGTCCTTTGTTCATCGACTTCACTCGTTTTCGTCCATGATAACGTTGGAGGTTGCTGAAAAGCTCTTGCTGGCTTGTCATGTGGTTCGATCCCTTGAGTCCACATACAATCACTAATGCCGAGAATGCAAATTTATTTAAATTACATCAGATCGTATAACCATCTTATTTAAAATTATCCTTAGGATGTATATATAAGTTTCTCACCTAAACGTGTAATAAGATTTACACACACATATGCATATTTGAGACATAAAACAATTTCTTAATTGCAAGAATATGAATATATCTTAACCTTGAAATGAATATGAACATTTAAATTTCTTATACATATTACTTTAGAGATTTATATTTTTAATTTAAAATTGAAACATAAATTGTGGTTGTGGAATTCTAAGAAGTGTATATCAGCTCACCTATCCAATTGACTAGTCTTACAATGTAGTTATATATTATTTAAAATTAAACTATGTAATATATAATTTAAAATAAAAACTTATTCTTCTGAGATTGCATGCGTAAAAATAATTGTAATTTAAAATATGCTAATATTTTTTGTTTGTGATAATTAAAATAGTTAAAGTGCACATCAATAAAACATTTATTTCCTAACGATGTATATTAACGCTGATGATTTTAATCACAAATATGCTTTATTTCATTACTAAATATAAAATGAAAAGTATAGAAGACACCATGGACACAAACGAAAAAACATTTAAATCTTCACCCACATAAGTGAATGTGATGTTAGTTTAGTTATAATTAAATATAATGTAGACTTAAATAATTTTTAGTTAATTGGTTCAACCTTAAATCTAAGTTTAGATTTTGCTTAAAACTTAAACTTCAATTTATGGCTTGCATACGTATACTTTAGGGATAATTAAATAGATAAAATTTTTATAAATTTTGTTTATAAAATTCTAGTTATAAAAAAATTGATGTATCCTAATATTTTATATTTAAGAGATTAAGATATACCTCAACTATATTTAATTATCAATATTTGTATTAAAAAATTGAACATACGACTTTATTAACACTTAAGTTTATTTGCTAAGCTTAATAATTTGTAATCAATAAGTTTTATTTAAGATGAATTATATATTAAAATTTAAGATTTATCAAAATAAAATATGAACTAGATAAATCATATAAATTTGATATATATAATTTATATATGTATACATTTAATAAAAGAGAAACATTTACAAAAAGAGAAAAAAAACAAGTCTATGCATGTTTACTTGATGCATTTGATAAATTTGTTACATCCTAATTTAATAAATATAGTTTATTTAATAATTATTTTAATGAAATAAGTATTTTGAATTACAGAATTTACCACAATATAAGTTTTGTAAGTTTTATAAAAAAAAAAATTAATAATCCTTTTCTATTTAATTCACAGGAACTTATGAATCAATTCGAAATAAAAACTCATTAGCCCACAAATTGAATACTTATGTTAAATTTTGAAAATTTTAACACTTCATTGACCGTGAACTTTAAAATGCATAGTTATATTAGTTGATCAAGGGTCAAAGTGCTTAATGTGCTAATCATATGCAAACTCTGAAATTCTAATTAAAATCCATAAATCTGGTAAGATAATCTTTTATTAAAAACCAAGTCACTTTCAAGAACTTACATTTAATTAACTAAGGACATGACAATACTTACCTTGGGAGTCAAGATGTTGATGTAAGTGTTATTCTTAACGTGATCTACATTAAATTTGACATAACCTTAAACCTATCCAATAAGATTAACTTTTCGTTGAAAGTTTTTTAATAATACATCTGATCATATTATCCCTAAATACCTAGCTACACTAAATGAAGAGTTCATCGTTATAATTTAATAATCAATTTTCAAAAAATATAAAATAAAGTCATATTAAAAATTATGACACAAACTTAAATAGTTACAATGGAAATAGCCCCTCTAAATATAAGTCCAATGAAAAAGATGAATTAGAACTGAATACACACATATCGTAGTTATATTAAACTATGTATGTATTTTATATGGCTATAGATTGTACATATGTGTATGTTTAATTTATTGTACATGTGTTTGAAAGTGTTTATATGAATTATTATTTCACACATAAGTGACAAACTTAGTTTTGGAACTAAAATTTAAAATATGATAATGGAGTGCATCTTAAAGATGTGTGATATTATTTCTCTTGTCAAAGTAATTTTAATGTAATAAAGTTAGGATATACTATTAATATTATAACTTTAAGGTAGATATATACATAATCAATATATCTTATTTAATTGGATGGTTTAAATCTTATTTCAGTCTTAAATTTTATTTTTAAAACTATAATAATAATAATTTATAATTAAGTTATAAATATTGATGTAAGATATCTTAATAATAATAATGATGTTTGTATAACGTTCCAGCCAATGTCATACCCTAGTTAACAATTTATATAACCTTATAGCTTGTAAAAAAGTTAAATGATAGATTATTCTATGTTTAAGATTACGTTCTAAAAAAATAGATGAATGTTTTGATTTTATTTCAAGGAATTTCCTATTAATATGGGGTTTGGATACTGATGATGCAGTATATATTCTAAGATATATTCTAAGTATATATCTAAATGGTCTAGTTTTTTAAAATTTCCTTAAGAAATATTGTTAATGATGTAATATATCCTAAAAGTACTTTAATTGAATGTTTCGCACTTTTAAATATATAATAATTGTGTTTAAGAAATAATCATTATGTAAACTTAAAATATACTATTTAAAATATAAATAGTGGAATATAAATAAATGCATATATCATGTTAAACTTTCAAACCAAATAAAATGTGAAAAACATAGAGATTTCAACGATAAATGAAATCTAAACTATCATATATTCTCCGACAAAATGATAGCAGTTTCCCACCAGTTATTGCAGACTCTGACTATGACCATCTAAAGAAAGAGCTGTTATGCCAATGGTCCACCCACAGTGGATTGCCGGTTGATCACAAATATGGAGCTATTTATGCAATCCACGCTTGAGTATGCTTCTAACTGTCGCTTCAGAGATTCTTGCTCCCATTGGATATCTCATTTGGAGCTTTATCTAGATTACAAAGAAGATTGGTCTACGCTTGTTGAATTCCTTGAAAAACGCTCACCAAAATATTCTTAAGTTGCAGGAATCTACTCTTTCTTGGTATTCAAAGTTTTTTATTTATCTTCAGGATCTCTTATTATGTTTCATAATGTTCAAAAAGATTTAATCTATTTCTTTTTATTTTATTTTATTTATCTTTCTCAGATAATATATTATATAATCTTGTGTATGTTTGTATGTAAATATTATGGCATGTACCACAGTAATTAAAGAATTACAAAGTAACATTTCGATCTTCATATTAACTACACTCCGACCTGCAATTGGGAGTCTACATGGCGTATCTACCACGTATGTACCAGGGAACCTTACAATATGTGTTTATTAAAATATATACTAGAAAATGCTTCCTTGTATAAATTCTTAACATAAATAAAAATGTGTATTTATATATAAAATATATTTTTAAAGTTTTAAAATGGAACTAGATTTTCTAAGTTTTAAGATGATATTCACCTGTGTTTTAAATATTTATACCAGCGTAAACCTTTTTTAAGAAATAATAATCATATGAAAACTAAAATATATTAATAATAATAATTAAATCTTCAAATACAATATATATATATGGGGCATGGGCTAAATTCGAGTGCAGGTCAACGAGCTTGACCAAGATTTATGAATATTCTTAAATATTCTGTTGTTATGTACAATTTCCATCTAGATATTCTCGATATTCTGTATGGAAATTTTCCATACTACCAAGTGTATACATAATTGGACCTTCCAAAATCTTTGAGAATATTCTCGAATATTCTGGTGCGACGGTTGTGTACAAAATATGTTAGTATATTTTCATTGTATTTAAAGAAATATATGTTAAATTACTTAAAAATATGTTAAACATAAAATCGCCATCAAAAGTTATATTGAAAATTATAAGTTTGAAATAGCAAGTATAAAACCGAAGCTGTTTGAAATAAACCAAACACATTAAATAGATGGTGGAGGATGAAGGTTCCTTGGTAGCATTAATAAAGAACTCAGTTCACGGGGTGCAAGTGTACGACGTTGCAAATGCTTGAAAACTCGAGGATTAGCTCCCATTACACGCTTGTAAACAAAATATATATGTTTGCAAGGCATCCACTGACGACCATTACAGAACTCCGAGCATGAACAAGATGGTGCACTGCAAATGACAACCTAAGCAGATGTATGGTCGTTGTCACATACTCTGAAGCGAATGCATGTTGGAGGATCAACCACATCAACTTCTGCGACATATGCTCCCAACGTCAAACATGCTTCAAAACTTACCTGCTGTTTCTTAGACATCCATGAAGGTGTTCTTGTTGTAGGACCACTTACAGGAACAGGAGGTCCACAAAATTGTGCATGGGGTGTTGAAAATCTAGTGACTCCAATAGGAATTGAAGGAACATGAGGTGTTGAAAAACCTGGCACTCCTGCATGAGTTGAAAGAAGCCTAGATAGCATAAAACCCAATCTTGCTAGATCATTGATCTTTATTACTATCAGCTTCGTGCCCACTTGAACTTTCCAAACCGAGGTAGAAGCTGGCGAAGAAACAATAGTTGGTCTTGGATGTCTGCTGCAGAGCATGTTTGTTGGACAAAAATACATCATTTGTGAGCTAAAACATTCTTCACCAGTTTCTTTGTCGTTGTATCTAACCCTTCCAAAAAATCAAGGAGCAGCCATTCGATTACCACTAGGACTGATCTTTTTGTCACAAGCACTCCACTGACCTCCTAAAGAGGGAAAGCCTACCAGACATTTCACAAAACTTCTTTCACCGCATCTTCTAATCGCCCATTGTTCAGGTGTAGCATCTTGTTCTTCAACTAGAACATATTCTTCATGTTCTTCTGCAACAGGAAAATCCAACCGTCGCTTCCGTCTACACTGTATTGGAATAACTTGTTCACTATAAAAGATGTCTGGTCGGTGGGATCGTTTAGCCTCTGAACCCATATTTCTTTGCACATTGCGATGTTCAACATTTGTGGCAGCCACAAAAGTAGTATCTTGCATGCTTGATGGAGCGACATCTTCAACTAAGTTGATGATAACCTTTATTGTAGGTGTTGTTGAGTTAGCATTTGACAGTCTTCTCTCGAACCTTGCTGAGAGCTCCTCTGAAGTCGGCCCGGAACCACTATACCTTCCATCTTTAAAAGCCTTCACAAGAGCACATTGTCGCACTGATTTAATCAGGTCGTGGATTGTAGCTTGGTACAATGAAATGTATTTTGAATCTCTAGCCCTCCTCCATCTTCCGTGAATATATTCCAATTGGTTTGTTATGGGCACAACCCTTGCAGCATTTTCCAGCATGCTTTCAAGAACAACATTTGAAATATGATTCTTTTGTCTTTCTCACCATGAAAACCACGTCTGCATAACTCTAACATCCTGCACATTTTCATTCCAAAAGCGGAAAGATTATTTTCAATTTCTTCACGATCAGTTGTTGATGTGACTGTTGGCCACGATCTTAAAAGTTGAAGATGTTGTTATTGATGTTCAAGAGGGACCCACTTCCTTGTCACACATTGTATCGCTTGTTCATAATGAAAGATACAGCTCCGTTCATGTCCAGGAATTTCTTGGCCATTAAAGAACACATTCCTGATTGCTTGCCAAATCACTCCTGCTTCATCGGACATAAACCCAGCAAATTACACATTGTAGATTCCCTTCTCGGAACAGACATCCAACATAGCACGAAAAAACTTCTTCATAGCTCCAGCCGTTTGTCTCTTTATGTTACTGTAAGCAATGGTGGATAATCGACGCACACTAAAAATAATCAAAGAGTTAAGAAAACCACAAAAAGATAACATCTTACTTTGGGTTGTAAACGTGCAATGCCAGAGTGATCCACTTATCAACAACATGGTGTGTGTGATCAAGTAGAACCCAACTCTTCTACAAAGGGCCAAGAGGAGGTTAGCACATCCTTACGTAATCGATTCTAGAACCTGGCCTTGAAATCGTCATCTTAAAAACTAATGCCTAATCATCTAAACCACGGAAATTCATCCCAGGATAGTGATGACGTGGATAAATGGGATAGACAATCTTCGTTTCAAGCTCTAACAATCCATCAATATTCTCTGGCATTTCAGCAGCAATTCTTTTTGCAGACGCTACCCATTGACAAACTCTGCATCAAAGGTATTATCAAAGAATGCTCAGCATAAAGTAAAACTCTAATTGTACCTTCGATTATTTGATAACAGCTCAAGTGATCCATGAGCTTATCCCAACTTTCAAACTCAGAATTATTTAATAGGAAACCAAAGATAGCATCTTTACATGCTGCCATTTCGATGACTCTTGAACTAGCTCTGGGAGTTTTTTCTGTTGCATTCTGGACCATCAGATGCACTTTTCTCTGCTCGATGTAGAAACACCATCACCCACTGGATGTAAATGTTTTCCCTTGTGGATAAACAATCTAGTCTTGGTTATGTCGTCTAGGAAAACGCAGAACGCCACAATAGGACAAACTTCAAGGCATAATGGATTTTCTTTACAGAAAAAACATGTCAATCCTTTTGCCAGTTTGTCGATTGAAGGTGGGGAAACAATACATCCTTCCATTTAGTGTAGTTCAAAAATCCTACCTTAGAAGTAGGGCAGTCCGGGTTGATACAACAAAGGCTCCCAACACATATGCTCCTAGACACCCTCGCTTGGAAATTCCAGTTGCTGGTCGTTTTTGCAGTCCAGATATGTCCATCCTTTTTCTGGCTCATTCCTTTGTATTTGTACTCAGAAGGAGGGAGCTCAAAAATGACATCCTCATCATATGTAACAGGCAATTCATTTGTAAATGAATCATGGAGCCCTCGATAAGAATTCTTCCTTTTTTGCAGGTATTACAAGTGAAAGGGTCCTTCAACGTTGAGTATTCAGAGTTAGAAGCAACGACAAGCTTAAATAATGGTTCTCCATCCGGTAACAAAACATATCCCAGATTATCCTTCCCCTCAACATCTTGGTCCTCGTTTATTTCGATCTCTAAAGCAGATTGCCCATTAAGAAGTTTAAAAAGGTGAACACTTTACCAATCAAAAATGCCAAAGAATTTTTTGATCTAATTAGTAAGAACGATTCCAACACCATCTATCACAGGAACATCGTGATCTAAATTGCCATAAACAATCCTTGCCATTGTGCAAACAATTACCACAAACGTGACAGAAAAACAACAGCATTACCTAATCATCTTTTAGTAAATATCGGATATTACCGTTCCAAGAATTCACAATCATGACTCAATGTGGGAGGATATTTAATTCAAGAAAACGTATAAATCTTAGATGCTAATATAGTATAACACTTCACGTAGAGATAGAACAATCTTTATTGTCTTTTAAATAAATGTGTGTCTAATCTACATTCATTTGACATATTTTATGACTTATATTTTGTTACTTTATTTATATAATTATATAGCCATTTGAACCAGTATTTTATATAAATGTGTACTATTGTAGACATTATAAATACATATTTTACACAAATATTGATTTAATTATATAATAATATGTTTTTTTAACATAAAAATCTTTACTTAAATATGTGTTTGTATTTATATCCTTTTATATAGTACGTTATTTATCGCAAGTATTGTATATACTGTTGCATAGTTTGATTAAACACAGTTTTATGGTTAAGGGTCAAAAAGTTAAAAATTAGGTTTTAGGGTAAAGGTTTAGGGCTGGCCACTCTTCTTCTCCATTCTCCATTAACGAGAGGGCACTCTTGTTCTTCTTTTCGCGGCTGCTCTTGTTTCCATTTGCGGCAACATGAGGCTAGTGTGAGCGTCATGACGACATGGCTGCAGGTAAAATTTTATGTATGTGTGTGCAAATTCAACAACAATTTCTGTGCATGTATGTGTGAATTCAGTAGGATTTCTCTCTATTCACGAATGCACGCAAACACACATACACCCCACCTCTCCGGCAGCATGAGTTCTTGCCGATTTCGGCAGGGAATGTGTGTGTGTGTGTGTGTGTATGTTTGCACACACACATAAGCAACATTTTACACACATGTACCACATTATGGTATTATATATACAACATTAGACTTGTATACATGTGTGTGTGTGTCTATATATATATATATATAAATACATACTTAAAAAGACTTATATATATATATAATATATATATATAATAAGTCTTAGTATAACAAGTCTTATAATTATATAATATTTAATACTTACATATATATGTATAGTATATGAATCTAAGACTTGTATATATAAAATGATGCTTTTCTGTCTGTATATATATACATGTGAAGAGATATGAATATACCTATATTTGGAATCACACAGACATATCACAAAACAACAACAACATCGCACACACACACACACACACACAAAAGCAACATTATACACATACACACACAAGTAACATTATACAGTGAGCACACACACAAACAACATTACACATGTACAAATATGTGTGTGTGTGTGTGTCCATACATATTGATAGGCATACATATATAGTAAATGTGGTCTATAAATTAGAACAACTCACACACATTCTTATCAGTTGTTATATGTATATGTTGTGTAGGAGAGTGCGCGTGTGTGCTAGAGATAGTCAAATCAGATAAATTATACAGATACACACACACATATATATGTATATGTATATGTATATACGCGTGTGTGTGCAAGAGATAGATAAATAAATAAAATTATACAGATAATGGTACACATAAATATATATGTATACATAGGTATATATATATATATGTGTATATGTATATCGTGTGTATGCGTGTGTGAAACAAATAAAATCATACAAATAAACAAACACACACACACATATATATATACAGGAGTGTGCGTGTGTGTGCGAGAGATACAATTAACAAATCAATAAAATTATACAAATACACACACACACATATATATAGATAAATAAATAGAATATATATATATATATATATATATATATATATATGTGTGTGTGTGTGTGTGTGTGTGTGTGTATATGTATATATATATATCTGTGTGTGTATATGTATACGAGTGTGCGTGTGTGCGAGAGATAGAGATCTATAGAGAAGAGAGAGAGAGAAGGAAATATATATATATATATATGTGTGTGTGTGTGTGTGTGTGTATGTATACGAGTGTGCGTGTGTGTGTGCGAGAGATAGAGATCTAAATTATATTATTAAGATACACACACATATAAATATATATGTGAATAAAATAAATAAATAAACTCAAAGGAGTGTGCGTGTGAGAGAGAGAGATCTCACCTATGTGAGAGAGAGAAGGAGATTTCCACGCCGCTGCCGCCGCCTTACAAACCCTAGGAATATACTTAAACCCTAAAAGGAATAGAATATATATTAATCCTAATCGAATATTCCTTCTAAGAATATACTTAAACCCTAAAAAGAATAAACTATAGATTCGCCCTAAACGAATAATCTTTCATTAATTATCAGCGTGTGCGTGTGCGTGGGTGTATCACATACACCCCAAGAATAAATATCATGCAAGGGTTTAACACGTGTGTGTCCATGAGAGTGTTAAAGTTTCACATGCAGCGATACATATATACACACATAGTATTATATACATAGACATACATACATATTAGTACATATTAATATTAGAGAGACAGAGTACATGATCATGTATGTGTGTATGTATGAGAGAAGAGTGACAATACATATTATGGATCATGCATGGTGTGTATGTTTGAGAGAAGAGAGACAATACATATTTACATGGATCATGCATGGTGTGTATGTTTGAGAGAAGAGAGACAGTACATATTTACATGATCATGCATGGTGTGTATGTTTGAGAGAAGAGAGACAGTACATATTTACATGGATCATGCATGGTGTGTATGTTTGAGAGAAGAGAGAACAATACATATTTACATGGATCATGCATGGTGTGTATGTATGAGAGAAGAGTGAGAGTGTTAACAAATTAAATTCATACACAATTGAATATATTAGTACACACATAACATACACACGTGTATACACACAGACATACATACATATTACATGTGTAAATTCAATGTAGGGTTAGGGTTTAGGGTTAGGATGGATCATGCATGGTGTTATGTATGAGAGGAGTGAGTGTTATACACAGATATACATTATACATATTACATAATATGTAACATCAGTACATATTATGGATCATGCATGGTGTGTATGTATGAGAGAAGGGATTATGCATGGTGACACTGTGTATGTATGAGAGAAGAGATAGAGTGTTAACAAATGAAAATCGTACACATTGCATATATTATATTAGTACACATATATACATACACACGTGTATACACACAGACATACATATATATTACATGTGTAAATTCAATGTGTTACATACACATACACTGAGTACATATAAATCATACATGCGTTGAACATGATTTTTTAATAAAGAAGCAACATATAATTTCTCAAGTTTGGTTTAGGGCAATGTGCATGTGTGTGCATATGTGTCTCTGTAAGTGCTTCTAATGCGTGTGCACATGTATATATAAATTTATGATTGTGTTTATATATATAATATGTGCAAAGCAAACATTGAATAATTAAAAAAATAATATTAATATACACACTATGAACATATTTTAAATTATACATAATAAATATGATTTTATCTAATATATAGCTATATATAATTTTAATAATATATATTAATTTAATATTGATAATAAGGTTTAACACTAGAATATTCTTGAAATAATAACAAATTAATTGAGAAAATCCCATTAATATATACGAATAATTACTGAGATAATTAATAATAAGACTAATTTAATTATGATAATTAGGTTTAATATTAGAATATTTTCGAATATTAAGAAATAATAAAGAATATCCCATTAGTAGAAGAAATGTAAATTAATTACTCGAGTAATTAAGAAAAATAATAATAATAAATAGACTATGAATATATTTTAAATGATACATAATAATATATCAATTTATTTATTGTATTAGTGTATATATATATATAATATAAACTTAATAATATATACTTGAATATTAAGAATGTAGAATAATTACAAAAATTTTGTAATATTAAACAGCTTGAAGCACTTGAATGACATTAAATGCAATTTTAAAAACACTCATTGGAATTGGAGAGTATATATGTCAGACTGTTGGTTATTTGTTTCAACTCATCTTAAATTTTCTTTTTTGTTATTTCAAAAATTTTGAATTTCTGACATAAGTATTATCAGTCTGACATGTAAATTTAAAAATACATTTAATTTCCCACTCAAATTCAGATCTGGTTCTTTCTCCGGCAAGGGTTTCTTCATTTTCACTCTTCAGATTTTCTTTTTTTTCTTAGTGATCAGCTCAGGAGCGACATTAAATTGGGTGCGCTATTGTGTATAGGAAAGCACGGCGCCTTCAGTGCTGTTTACAAGTAAGTATTATAAACAAATTTAGATATATTTATAAAGATTCACTCTCTTACATTCTTTCTTAAATTTTAGAATTTAGGGATTTAGAAATGCATTAGGATTACAATATATTGTTAGGGATTTATCCGTTTAAATATACTTTTAACTTAATATTCTCGGTTAGCCGGGGCGGCAGAATTAATCCGGCCATTTTTTTCCGCCTCTTTGAAGAGGTGGCGGGATTAATCCGTTACCATCTCTTTCATAGCTATGGCAGAATTAGTTCGGGCAATGCTTCTCCGCCTCTTAAAAAGAGTGGCGAGATTAATCCCGCTGATAACTCTCTCAACTGATAATGATTTACTTGAATTTATTAGAAAGAGTTGTCGGCGGGATTAATCTCGCCTACCATTTTAGGAGGCAGAGAAGGGGTGGCGGGATTAATCTCGCCACTACTTCCCTGTTTTAAATTTTTGGGCAGAATTCATCCCGAATCTCTTTGAAATCATAGTTTCGGAGAGAGTTGTGGGCGGGATTAATCCCGCTGCTTATTCCCGTCGTCAGAGTTGTGGGCGGGATTAATCCCACCGTCTATTCTCCGTCGTCAGTGTTGTGGGCGGGATTAATCCAGCCCCCTCTTCCTTGTCGGAGGAATTTGCAGCGGGATTAATCCCGCCGATTCTCACAGACGAGGAAGATCCGGCGGCGGGATTAATCCCGCCGGTACTTCCTAGTCGGAGGGAGCCCGTGGCGGGATTAATCCCGCCGCTACTTCCTCGTCGGAGGGAGCCCGCAGCGGGATTAATCTTGCCGGTACTTCCTCGTCGGAGGGAGCCCGCGGTGGGATTAATCCGCCGCTTCTCTCTGACGAGGAAGTCGGCGGCGAGATTAATCCCGCCGCCTCTCTCCGATGGGGTAGAGTCAGTGGCGGGATTAATCCCGCCGCCTCTCTCCGACGGGGTAGAGTCGGCGGCGGGATTAATCCGCCCGACTCAGTTATATTAATAAAGCATGAGATATTATTTTTATATATAATTATGTATTATTGCACATGCATATTATTAAGCAACTACAGTTATGATTTCTTACAAATATTGCATAAACAGATATCATAAATAACACAATTATTTATGTGTTGGAGATAAAGTATGTCTTTGGAACAACGAGATAGTTGGCACTGGAACTGTGGAAGTTCGAGATGATAATGCATCATGTCACAATATTGCCCAAGGATCTTGTGTGTACGTATGGGTGAACACCATTTTCAAGCATGTTGAGGTTCCTGGAATGGAATTTGAGGAGGTTTTCCTGTATTGTGGAATTTGGATGACACAGAATATATAGAGTCACAAACAAACAGTAGCACGAGTTTTCCAGATGATGGCTTGCCTGCTGTGATGGATGAGGTGATTCTCTTTCTTCATGAGATTGAGGTTGGGAGAGGCATCATCACAGCTATAAATCCAATGGAAGCAGTGTCAGAAGAGAAACTAGGGTCCGACTTCGTGGGTGTAGTTGTGACAGAGGTTTCACCTAATGGCACTTTGCATCTGGATCCCTCGTGAGGTAGCGAACATCTGAATTAAGACGGCAAGATGGTTCAACATATTCTGGGTTGGATTTCAATAATAACAACCCAGAAGAACAACTCATATTTGAAGAGGTTCCTTGCATTGGTCCTATTAAAAGAAAAAGGCGATTCATGGGTTGCAGATCTTCCCCTATATGTTTCAGCAAGAGGATGAAGATGGATCCTACATCTTCTGAAAGTGTTACGAGCATTTCCACGATTGACTGCTGCAAGAAGAAGTGTTGTCAGATGGCAGACCGGAATGAAATTACCCAATGTAGACATGTCTTTCGTACGCTCACCCAAAAGCAAAGGCATGAGTTTGTATATGCTGCACTAACTGGGTGTATTGATGGAATGGCTTCGGACACAGGTTATCAGAGTACATCCATGGTATTTAATAAGGTGGCCATCTCTTCAAAGCTTGGTACAGTATATATGGGATCCCAAAGACCACGTTCTACCGTCGGAGGGATGAGTGGTTAGATGGAGTGCGAACCTCAGTACATGGGAACACTGGCTTGGTCAAAACCCGCTCTCACATTATGGCAGCCATAGAGATACTCAAGGCTTTTGTGGAAGCAAATGCAGACAGGATGCCTCACAAATGCCGAACCACAAATGCAGGGGTCAGGGAAAATCTCAAGGTTTTGCCTTCGATCTACACTTAATTGAAGTTGTGTGAACATGTGAACAAGTGCCTCAGCTTGATGGGACTGCAAGCAATTTGCACTGGTACCTTCAACAACATATGGAATACTCATTTTAAGGATGTGGAGATTGCAAAACACTCTAGCTTTTCAAGTGTGACACTTGTACATCATTGAAGGCTGCAAGGCTTGTGCAAAAACCTTGGTGGAGATCACTGCCATTCAAAAGAAGATGGAGGCCCACATGATTGCGCAACAAACTTGCCGGTCTCAGTACTATGCACACCGCATGCTTTCTGTGTCACACCCATCAGAGTACCTGTGCTTGATCCATGACAAGATGGATCATTCAAAGACCAGCATTCCAAAGCTCGTTGCAACACCAAAGTGCCTTGGAAATGTCATGAAACTTCCGATTTCATTGACAGGTGTGCTAACACATGGACACGGTTGTGAATCATATGGACACTTTTCACTTCCACATTGGTCTAGCGACTCCAATTTCACTATTGGGTCGTTGGCCATGTGTTTCAGAAACCTTGAAGCCCACTCACAGACAAGTCCTATCGGTGATCTCAAAGTGAAGAAACAACACCTTCAACCTTTACATAATGCTCTCATGAACACGTCTGCACTTGAGGCTACTTGGGAATATGAGAGGCATTGTCAGCAACCTGCACAAAAAACAGATGGCCCTGTTGAGAGTTCAGGTTTCAGTGGAGGGATTAGCTCAAATAGTGTACATGTGTCCTCAACATCAAATAAGCTTCCTCGTCATTTGCTTTTACAGATGGATAATTGTGCAGGCGAGAACAAAAATAGGTAAATCATTTTACTTAAGGGTTTCTCAAGCTCATACTTACTTTTATTTTCTAGATATGTGCTAGCATACTTGTCAATGCTTGTTGCCAAAGGTGTTTGAAAAATCACGCTCAGTTTTCTTATGGTTGGTCACACTCGAAGATATTGATGCGTTCTTCAGCAAGGTCTCCAACTCTACAAAAAGGACAAGTGCACTTACCTTACCGCATATGATGAATCTTTTTGAAAATTGCATCTCCAAAAAAAGTTGTGCTTTGCTTGTGATTGAGGTGTCAGACTTCAAAAAATTTCTCAAGGAGTATATAAAAGAGGGGAGTGATTCTTTAGTTGGTCACCTTGTGCTACAATTCTTTTCTTCATACGAGATGGTATACCTATTATGCAGTACAAGTTACCCATTAGAGCAGGAGTGGTTACCGAAAGAGGGGTTAATGCTCTTCAAAAGTGGAGAGAATGGAAAGCCACTTCTCCCAGAAGGACAACCAGACCCTATTCCATTGAGTGCCCAGCTCAAGGAACAAGAGGTTATTATTGATGGCATCAAAAAATATGTGGCATGGGTTCAAAAATTGATGCCGAAGAATTCTGATAAGGCAACTGGTTACTCAGAACTATATAAGCATGTGGTTGACTATTGGGAGACTGTTGTTCGAGAGTTGGAAGGGCCTATTGTCACAAGTACAGAATTGCAACACCCTTTTTGGCCTAAATCAAGGTGGCGAGAGGAGATTGAAATGACATCACTGAGCATAGACAACATAGAAGCCAGTAGTGATGTGGAAGTGCAAACCCCACACTTTGTTGGACAAAGGAACCAAAAACCTAAAGCATACTTTGATTGCTACCAGGATCTTCAAAAACTAATGATGGTTCTCATTACTCCAGATGCGTCATTAATCAACCTATTTGGATGGGTCAAATTATCGACACACCTGAAGTAATCACAAAAAATAGTATTGTTAAGGTTGCATGGTTCAAACACACAAAAAAGGCGACACGAGAAGGAGAGCGAAAATATAATGGATGCCTAGAGAAAACATGGTCTCCCAATCAAAAAGACCTAGCATGTTTTATAAATGTTAAATCCATCAATATGGGTGGATGTCAAGAAGCGTTGATAAAGTCACGATTAACAAAACTGCAAGGGAATGTATGTTTTCTGAAGCTTAAAGCAATTACAAAATTATAAAATATCATATATTTAATATTCATAATTATTATAAACTCTTTAATAATAGTACCAAATTGTTTACTTAACTATATAAATTTAAAAAATGATATGGAAGATTGACTATATTATTATAGGATTTTATATAATATATTACTACTACAAATTTTTAATTAATAATGTTAGCATAAGAGGTACATATTAAATATTGATGTTTTATTAAATATTAATATTAAATATCTTCCTTAATTGTTATATTAGGTAATATATATTAATTTAATACCTTCTACTTTTATAATGTTATTAATTTTTTTTCAATGAATGCTATAATTTATTAAAGGGTAGAATACAAAATAGAATATTCTAAAGAATATTCTATTTTCAAACATATTCTAAAAATATTCCTTTAATATTAGAAAATGCTAATTAAATAGCTAAAATTGCTAATTATTAGGAAATGGGACTATAGCCATGCCCATTTTAGTTACAACTTGCATAGATTCACATTACCTAGTTCCTGAGGGTTCACTGGGGTTCTAGAGCTGGCATTTAGGAGCCACGTTTTGTAGCACTTGGTGCAACTCTTGAATCTAAGGGCTATGGCATGATAGCAAACATCGTGGAAGGCAGTGTCACATGGAGATGTTACACTGGGCTAGACGTCACACGATGCAATGTCCGAGGCATGTCTTTTGGGGTCGTGTGATGGGTTTGTTGTCAAGGGGTTGGATACTCTAGCAAACATGCATGTTTGTGCTCGCATAGAGTGCTAAGCCTTGGGCATTTGCTCAAGGGAGGTTAGGTCTCGTAACTAGGTGTGCTTAGGCACACTTGGCTAAGGGAGTGTTCTCCTTGGAATCCAGGGGTTGAACAACCTAAGCTTGTTAGCATGAGCCTTTTCGTGAAGCACTTGTAAGGTCATGTACTTAGGGTTATCCAAAGGGAGTTTTGCTTAGTAAATGGTTGATAGTGGTCAGACACTGTCAAACGGCCAGCCGGCGCGGACGAGCGACGGGACGAAGCGCCAGATAAGGGAGGTACCTCATGTAGGGTACGTAGGACATCACGCGTGAGGGAGGCGCATAAATGTGACAGGCAGGACTTTGTCACCAAGCGGCAGACCAATAGGAAGGCGCCACCTTTACCTAGGGTTTAGTGTTAGGTAACCCACTATATAAGCAAGAAGGCGGGTAGTGGGTCGGGGTCTTTTAGGAGTCAAGTCTGCGTTTATATCTTGCTCCTATGTCAGAGATAGTTTGTACTCGAACAGGCAATATAATATATTCATATTCCTTCTATTCAACCTTACAAGTGGGTGTTCCCCGCTTGTCCTACTCCTAGGCTTAGCAACACTCTCTGCCACCGTAGTAGAACTCCCCCTACCATGTACATGGACCCTCGTGGTTCGGGTAGAGGCCATCCAACACCCGAGGTAAGGCCGGCTTGCCGGTTTGGACCCTCGCTCCACAGCGTCTTTGGCGACCACTGTAGCTTCCTGAGAAGCACCATCTGGCTTGCGGAGTCCCCTGACGGCCATTTGTGGTGACCACGGAGGGATAGATAGTACACACAGATGGAGTTCACTGTAGCAAGTAGAGTGGCAGCCCAAAGAAGAGCCGGGATTAACTCATTCAAAACAATAGAGATTGACGAGCAACAACTGGCCAGGAGGATGTGACGGGCCGGCCAAGGGAGGTTGATGGAAGGCGGCGAGGCACCTCGATTGCCACAATCGGCCCCTACCCCACCTACCCGAGGGAACGACGGAAATGCCGCATGGCCGAATCTCCGAGCAACGGTAAACCCAGCACACCAGTGGTAGAGGCGGTCGCACACCACCGCCGACAAAGAAGGATATGAAGGAACTGCAACACATCCGAAACGAGCATGCGGTATGAACAGCACCCAGACGGGCGACTTCGCCCGATAGTAACCTACGATGCAGAGTGGGATGGATGGCAAGACGACAAAAGCCCTCCACCTCTCGAGGTAGGCAAAAGTGACAGCCACGAAGAGCCCCCACACCAAAGAACAGAACCAGTGTTCGACGAGTACCCCCAAAGGAGGAAACCTCGCACAGGACAACCCTAGGAAAGGGCAGGCCTGCGACAGAGGCAGGAATCCGAGGAGGCAAAAGCAACACAGATAGCGACGGGGACGTGAGCCGGAAGTCTAGCGTGGCCAGCACCACGATGGACGTAAGTAGGAAACCCAGGGCCATCATCACCCACCAGGGTGACACAGGGGCCGTGGCCCTCATCTGGAAGGCCCCGTAGGGAGGGGCATTGATTGCCAACAAGGCAACCTCTGCACCAGGAGTTCAACTGATCAGCGATGCAGCTGGTCATTGGGGACTCTACAGGCCAGATGTGGTGCTCAGGAAGCTACAGTGGTCGCCAGGAGCGGTTGAGAGCATCCAACTCCGGGGGTCCGGACCAGCAAGCTGGGCCTTATCTCAGGAGTAGTGGAAGGTTGGATGGCCTCTACCCGGATGCCGTGAGGACCCATGTTAGGTAGGGGGAGTTCTACTGTAGTGACTTGGTAGAGAGGTTGTTGAGCCCAGGAGTAGGGCAAGTGGGGAACACCTACTTATAAGGTGAATAGAAGGAATATGGATATATATATGACTATCCGAGGTACAAACTATCTCCAACAGAGGAGCAAGATATAAGACGCAGACTTGATCCTAAAAGACCCCGACCCACTACCCGTCTTCCTACTATATAGTGGGTTACCTAACGCTAGACCTAGGTATAGGTGGCAGTCCTCGGTTCAGTTGTTCATGGTAATGTGCCTTGGTCAACAGTTGTCCCAAAAAGTTTAGCGTCTGGTATGTCGAGCAGATCGACAGCCTTCGCTGGTTCGCCGCTCGTTATTCGGGAGAGGAGGTTTGATGATATGTGCAATTTACCTGCCTTATGGATTACGGTAAACTCGAACTCCTACAAGAGGAGTATCCACCGCGCCGACCTCTCGGTGAGCTGTGATTTGTTCACAAGGTACAACAGAGCGTGGTGATCTACGATTAGTATGAAGTGGTTACCCAGAAGGTAGTGGCAAAACTTGGATACCCCGTAAATGACTGCCAGGCATTTCTTTGTTGGTCGCTGAGTAGTTGCGTTCGGTTCGGGTCATCATGAGTCGACTTCCGTATGCTATGGGTTGGAGCATCCTCTTGTCGTGCTCCTAGGATAGGACCGCACCCGTCGTTATGCTTGAGTCATCCGTGCAGGTGGAACTGTCGGTTCCAATCCGGTGGAATGAGGATGGGCGCTTCCACCAGCTGGCACTTTATGCCTTCGAAGGCAGCCTGTCAATGGGCGATCCATTCATACGGAGTTTCCTTGGTGAGTAATTCAGTCATTAGTTGGGCCCTATTGGCATATTTCTGGATAAACTTGCGATAGAACCCTGCTTTCCCTAGGAATCTTTGGAGTTCCGTGACATTCTGTGGAGGAGGCATTTCGGCCAGTGCTCGTACTGAACCTAGGTCCACAGTAATGCCTTCCTTGGAAATGATGTGCCCTAGCAACTTTCCCGTGGTCATGCCAAATGTGCACTTTGAGGGTTAAAAGATATCCCATATTTCTGGCAGCGCCAAAATACCCATTTCAGGCGTGTCACATGGTCTTCTGCTGGTTTGTAAGCTGTGAAGTCGTCCAGGAATGCCCGGACAAAATCTGTGAGGTTGTCCGGGAATACCCACTGGACCAACCTGTCAAGCCACGATCCAGGAACCAGGAAGAGAGCAGGATTCCAAGAACAGGAAGGCTTGACTCAGGAACAGGATCGAGAGCAAGACGGAATTAGGAACAAGAACAGGACGAATCCAGGAGCAAGACAGGATCAGGATAGGATCCAGGAGCAAGACAGGATCCAGGAGGGACAGGAACAAGCGAGACAGGAGCAGGACAGGAAATAAGACAAGAACAAGACAAGACGAGATTGATCGTAGTAAGACTGGTGTTGATAGTAACTGATTGTACAACAATTAGGTCGGAGCTTTTATGCTCACAACTCCAAGAGCTAATCTAGGCATGAGTGCTAAAAGTGGTTGCATGCATGCAAAAGTGATGCATGCATGCAGAGGCTAAGATGAGTCCACATGTCCCTTATCCTCTAGGCATATCCTGTGGCATATCCTGTAGGAATATCCTGCAACCGAATCCTGTGTCCGGAATCCTGGTAGGAATATCCTGTAGGAAAGTCCTGCAACCCATATCCTGTATCCGGAATCCTGTAGGAAAGTCCTGCAACCCATATCCTGTATCCGGAATCCTGTATTCTGTATCGGGTCGTGACAGCACCTCCTCCCTAAAGACGAGTTCCACGAGTCTTGGGACCTGGTTTAGCAGGATAATGCCGATGGAAGGCAGCAACCTTGGAAGAAGCATGGAGTAAGTTGGATGCAGGTTCCCAAGTGCGATCAGTAGGCAGGTACCCTTTCCAATCCACCAAGTATTGGAGTTGGTGACGATGAAGACGAGAGTCAAGGATGGCTGCAACTTCGTACTCAGGTTCAGTGTCAATGACCACAGGAGGGGGAGGAGAAGAAACACGACCGGGAAGAGAAGAAGGATGATACGGCTCCAACAAGAGGTGTGAAACACAGGATGAAGTTTCACCGTGGATGGTAACTTGAGTCGGAAAGCTACAATCGTTGAAAATCCAACTTAGAAGAAGGCCTGTTGGTGCGAATGTGTCGACGAAGAAGCCACACGAGATCACCAATCTTGTATGCAGGTGCCGGCTGACGGTGAGCATCAGCATGATGCTTGTATCGTTCCTGTGCCTGTGAAGATGAACCTGGAGATCATCCTGTACCTGCCGAAGATGCTGAAGACGATCCTGTACTGCAGGAGCGGAAGAAGGAGAAGCGGGAGGAGCAAAGTCAAAACGTGGATGGTGGCCTGTAAGAGCAAAGAAAGGTGTCTGTCCTGTAGATGCGTGATGGAGTTGTTGTAGGCAAACTCCGCCATTGGAAGAAGGTCCAACCAGTTGTCCTGCTGGTAACTGATGAAGCAACGAAGATACTGTTCTAAGGTCTGAATTGTGCGTTCGGACTGCCCATCGGTTTGTGGGTGATATCCTGAAGAAAGATCCGCTTTAACCTGTAGACTCCGAAGAAGCTCTCGCCAAAACTTGGACATGAATTGTGGACCTCGATCGGAAACAATGCTCTCAGGAAGACCATGATGTCGGAACACCTCGGGATCACCAACTCGGCAGTTGTCTGACCTGTAGCTGTCTTGTTGCAGGGTAGGAAATGAGCCTGCTTGGTGAAACGGTCAACCACCACAAGAACTGCATCAAATCCACGAGAAGGAGGAAGATCTGTGAGGAAATCCATAGAAATGGATCTCCAAGGAGCAGACGGAACAGGAAGAGGACGAAGAAGACCAGAGGGTGCATGATGAGGCATCTTCGACCTGCTACAAGTGTCACAACTCCGTACAAACCTCTCCACAAAACCTCGCAACCCAGGCCACCAATAGTTGCGAGTCACCAACTCCACTGTCTTGGCCACACCAAAATGTCCTGTAGCCGGGGTATCATGACAATCCTGTACCACACGAGTCCTGGAAATACCAACAGGAACGTACAGGAGACCTTCCCGGTACAGGAGTCCATCCTGTATGGTGAACAGGTTGTAGTCTGGACGGGAACTGGAGGAAGAGGAACTTGCAACGTCAGGATGAATGTGTGAGAACACATTCTTTGCCAAGTCGTCTGTAGCCAACTGCGAACGGACGTCCTGTAGGAGTGTTGAATTTGCTGGAGCCTGATGAACCTGCAGTGCCGCAAGCCGGAAACGATCAGGACCCAACAACACTTGCCTTTGACAGTCAAATGCAGGATCGCCCGGGCTTGGTGCAAGGTAAGAGCGCCTAGACAATGCGTCCGCCTTGCCATTCCGAAAACCGGGCCTGTAGACGATGACGAAGTCAAAACGTGATAGGAACTCTGCCCACCTAGCCTGTCGCCGACTGAGACCGAGCCGTTTGAAAGTACTCCAGGTTCTTGTGATCCGTAAGAACTTGTACAGGATGTGCAGCACCTTCCAGGAAATGCCGCCACTCCTCAAACGAATCCACAATGGCCTTGAGTTCCTTGTCATGAATCTCGTAGTTGATCTCCGCCGACAGGAACTTACGAGAGTGAAAAGCTACAGGATGAAGCAACTTGTCCTCTCCAACTTGCGATAGGACGGATCCTACTGCAAAATCCGAGGCATCTGCTTCAATGAAGAAAGGATGAGAAGGGTCAGGATGTGCTAAAATCGGAGCTGTCGTGAAAACGTCCTTGAGTGTTGTGAACGCGTGTTCCGCCTTGTCGGACCAAGAGAAAAGTCCTGTGCGCTTGGTGAGTTCTGTGAGTGGAAGTACACGCTTGGAGAAGTCCTGTATGAACCGCCTGTAGAAGTTTGCAAAGCCAAGGAAACATTGTACATCTCGTACCGACTTGGGCCTCTCCCACTCCACGATGGTCTTCACCTTGTGCATGTCCATGGAAACGCCAGCAGGAGAGACGATGTAGCCCAAGAACTCCACCGAATCCCTATCGAAAAAACACTTCTCCAACACCCATGCTCGCGAAGCCGCTCTAGAACTAGTCGTACATGCTTGTCATGTGCCGCCTGGTCCTTGGAGAAAATCAAGATGTCGTCGAGGTAGATCACCACAAACTGGTCCAAGAAGTCACGAAACGTTCACCATGTGTTGGAACACGCTGGGGCATTGGTAAGGCCGAAAGGCATTACCGTGTACTCAAAATGTCCATACCTTGTACGAAAGGCAGTCTTCCACTATCGCCGGGACGGGACATCGTACAAGGTTGTAGGCCCCGTAAGTCGATCTTCGTGAACACCTTTGCTCCTCGCAGCCGATCGAGAAGTTCCGGGATCAATGGCAACGGGTACCGATTCCGAATGGTGACTTGATTCAAACCCCTGTAGTCCACAACCAAACGTAAACTCCCATCCTTCTTCTTGACAAAGAAGATAGGCTCCTGCAGGGGACTTTGAGTGACGAATGAAGCCGGATGCCAAGTTGTCCTCGATGTACTGACGAAGAACCTCCAACTCTGTGGGTGACAATGCATAAATCGGTCCGAATGGTGGAGTCTTTCCTTCCGCAAGATCAATAGGACAGTCGTAGGACCTGTGAACAGGAAGAACTGCAGCCTTGTGCTTGTCAAAAACGTCCTTAAAGTCGTGGTACTTGGATGGTAGGGAAGAAGGAGGAGAAGGAGAAGGAGGGAGAGAAAAAAGGAGAGTCGGATACAGGAAAGGTAGAAGAGGACGTAGGAGTTACTTGAAAGGCAAAAAGGTGGAAAGGAGCAGGATCAGTGGCGAGTTCATGCATGGTAGTGGTAAGAACTCGGAGAGGAGAAGGAGGGAGCTGTGACTGAAAAAGAGGAAGGATCTTGGGGGGGAACAGAAGCAGGGTAACAGAAAGAGGCAGGATTGGAAAAAACCTGTGTGGGTGTTGATGAGTGTACAGGATTGGAAGAATCCTGTACAGGAGTCCGTGGTTGCGCAGGAGTGGGAAAAGCCTGCGAATGTGCTGACGAATCAACAGGAGGTGGATCCTGTTGAGGAGGAACCTTCGACACTGATACAGGATTGGAAGAACCCTGTACAGGACACCGCAAACTTACAGGAGTGGAGAGAGCCTGCGGATGTGCTGAGGAACTGACATGAGGTGAATCCTGTCGAGGAGGAGTCTTCAACACTGGTACAGGAACAGGCACGGTCAATCCTGTAGCTTGTACTGCCTCAGATACTAAGGATGTATCCTGCACACAGGAAGGTACAGGATTGATCCTAGCTGTCGGAGAGGAAAACGTGAGCGTCCTAGACCTCCAGTCGATCTGCGGATTTGCAACAAACGAACCATGGCATGCCCAAAATGATGGGAGTCGACCGAGTCTTGATCAAGTTGAAGGAAATTGAACAGTTGAATGTGCCATACTGCAGGAGAGAGGTTCGGTAGCATGGGTAACTGCGCCAGAAGCAATCAGACGCCCATCGGCCACCTCTACAGGAACTGCACGCTTCAACTTCACCACCGAAATGCCATGTTGAGTTGCAAACGTGTCATCCATGAAGCATGCATTTGCACCAGTGTCTAACAAGGCAAACTCCATGAGCTCTCGATTATTAAGATGAATGTGTACAGGAAACTTAAGTGATGGGATGGTATGAGCAGCACCAATGGAGCCTGCACCTACGTCCAACTTCGCGGCTCCTAGACGAAGTGGACATTGGAGTTTTCCGACTGAACTTCAGCTTCAACTTCACGCGTCTTGAAGTTCCTGGCTTTAATAGGACAATCTGCCACCTTGTGTCCTGCTCCACCACAATACAAGCACAGGTTCTCACTGCGACGACGTTGCTTCTCAGCAGCGGAAAGAGAGCCACGCTTGGATTTCTCAACCTCCATAGGAACTACTCCAGAAGGTGGTGCAGGAACATGTACCACAGCTGCAGGATTGGTTTGCAGGAACTGCTGACGGGATCTTTCCTGACGACGCTCGAACAAACGGTTGTCGCAACGAACAGCTTGTTGCATGATCTCCGCTAATGTTTGGGCATCCGGTAACGTAAGGAGAAGGTCCTTCACGTCATCCCTCAACCCAAAACGGAAGTGTTCGATCAATGCAGTCTCGTCCCATGGAATGTTCGTGCAAAGTTGCTGAAATTCGGATGCATAGACGGAAGCTGGTCGGGATCCTTGAGTGAGCTTCCGTAACTTCGTGCATGCAGAACGGTACTTATCAGGATCTCCAAAACAGGCTTCAAAGGCAGCCACGAAACCTTCAAAGTCTTCCATCAATGGGTCGTCACGCTCCAGCAAGGGGCAACCCAAGCCCGTGGAGATCCACTTAGTAAGGATGCCAAAAGACCACCTTTTGAGCATCAGTCGAGTAGCGCCGTGGTTGCATACGGATCAAGAGCCGGATCTGATTCAGGAAACCTTGGAAATCGGCACGATTGCCACTGAACTTCTCTGGCATGCTAACCTTCGGCTCCGAAGAAAAGTTCGATGAAGAGGGAACCACCGATGCCTGGAGAGAGCCTGCGCAGCAGCCTTGGAGGATGCATCAGCAGCTGCATGTGCCGCATTGGTGGAACCTTGCAGGTCGGTGACCACTTGGCGCAAAGTGGCCAGCTCATGAAGTAACATTTGGTGCTCGCGTTGAAAGCGCTCAAAATCAGCCATGATCTAGGAAAGAAAAAGGAGGAAAATGAAGGAAAAGAATCAAGAAAAAGGTAGCTGGAAAACGGAGAATATGAAGCAGTTACTATCAAACTGTCAAGCCACGATCCAGGAACCAGGAAGAGAGCAGGATTCCAAGAACAGAAGGCTTGACTCAGGAACAGGACCGAGAGCAGGACGGAACTAGGAATAGGAACAGGACGGATCCAGGAGCAAGACAGGATCAGGATAGGATCCGGGAGCAAGACAGGATCCAGGAGCAGGACAGGGAACAAGAGCGAGACAGGAGCAACAGGACAGGAAAAGACAAGAACAAGACAAGACAAGATTGATCATAGTAAGACTAGGTGTTGATAGTAACTGATTGTACAACAATTAGGTCAGCTTTTATGCTCACAACTCCAAGAGCTAATCTAGGCATGAGTGCTAAAAGTGGTTGCATGCATGCAAAAGTGACTGCATGCATGCAGAGGCTAAGATGAGTCCACATGTCCCTTATCCTCTAGGCATATCCTGTGGCATATCCTGTAGGAATATCCTGCAACTGAATCCTGTGTCCGGAATCCTAGTAGGAATATCCTGTAGGAAAGTCTTATCCTGTATCCGGAATCCTGTAGGAAAGTCCTGCAACCCATATCCTGTATCTGGAAACCTGTATTCTGTATCGGGTCGTGACACAACCTTTGAAACATGGCTGAAGCGTTGTAAAGTCTGAACGGCATAACTCTGAAGGCGTAAGCACCCCAATCCGTGATGAATGCAGTTTTGGCTTGGTCATCTGCTGCGATCGTCACCTGGTTGCTGGTTGTATCCACTGAAGCCATCCATGAACGAGTACATCTCATGGCCCACTACGTCTTCTAGGATGGCCTCTGTGAATGGGATAGAGAATGGGTCCTTCTCCATGGCGACATTCAGCTGTCGGTAATCTATGCAAATCCTCAACCGGCCGTTCTTCTTTGGTACGATCACAATTGGTGACAGCCACTCCGGGTTCTTGATGGGGTAGACGAAGTCCGCTTCAAGCCACTTGTCGATCTCCTGTTTCACTTTTCAAGCGTAGCTTGGGTTGATGCAGTAGCGTTGTTGCCGATTGGGTCGAGTGTTGCATTTTAGTTTAATTCGATGCTGGCACAACTTCGGCAGTACTCCCCTTAGGTTGTGATAGGTCCAGGCGAATACCTCCTTGTATCTACGGAGACAGTCGGTAATCTGCTCTCCTAGCTGTGCTCCGATGTGAGCATTAACATTTACTAGTCAGGGATCTTCGTCGGTGCCTATGTTGACCTGCTTGACCGCTGCTTCAAGAGTTATGTTCCACCCATACATTGGCTTGCTACGGTACTCTTCCTGGGCCGATGGGGCTATACTCCGCATTTCCTTCCACAGAACATGCCACCTCAGGATTTGAGCTTCTGGAGTGTCTGCTCCGGTTTTTAACCGAGTCATTAGGTACGTAGCGACTGACTCTCGTACTTCCTGTCAAGGATCCACCTCTCCTATGATGAATAGCTCTGGCAAACAAGCTAGGATGGCCGCTTCTTCCTCATCATCCAACCCCTCTCCCCAGTTTGGGAGATGGTATTTCTGGGGTCGGGATTTCGAGGGTGGCGCCGGAACTTGTTTTGCAGTAACGGATACGACCCCCTCCTTGACGGGAAACCGAATTCTGCTTCTCCCAATCGTGTTGTACCCTTGCGCCCCGGAGCCACGGCTGGCCCATGAGTAAGTCGAACCCTCCTTTTGCGTGCATGTCGAGGATGACCACGTTTATCAGGAACTTGATGCTCTGAATCCTGATGCTTACCTCCCTCATGATGCCCTTAGGGACCACCTTGGCTTGGTTTGCCATGCGTATGAGGAAGGGTGAGGGCTCCGGGGGTGGCATCCCCCGTTGTTGATGGAGTTCTGTGGACATGATATTTACACCTGATCCCCCATCTATGATCACTTTGTGGACTGTGCGGCCTACCATTTGGACAGGTATGGCCGATACATCATCCACAAAGTCTACCACTATTGTTGCGACCCTTGGGCGCGACTATGGGCCCGTGCAGTTCTCTGGTGAGGACTTCATACAGCCTTGGGGATAACCGTAGCAATTCTCCTAAAGTTACCGACACCTGGGTTTCTCACATCTTTCCAGCGAGGGCCTTGTGCATCCCCATTGTGCCCTTGGCCTTTGCGCCCTGTGCCAGTCTCACCTGTTCTGCAGCCGCTTCCACTTCAGCACGTCCTTGCTCCCACTGAGCTGGTTTCCCAAGTTCGGCTGCCACTTCCTCCTCACTAGACTCCCCGTTGTCTTCTTCCTTCAAGTCAACTGGTCGTCTTGTCTGTTGGGCTTGTGACCTCATGATTGCCCCACATTGCAGTTCGAGGGGTGACGTTTCTACATGGTGGGCCTGTGGTGTTAGATAACTTAACAACAACCAAACAATTTTTTAATCTATTACAGCGTGCTGTAAATATCATGTGTAATTACGTTGTAGCTATGTAACCGTTAAATTATATTGATGAATTGATTCATATACAAGTCTCTAGGTATATAAGAAAGAAAATGGTATATGCATTTGTTCAAAAGTTCCACAACTAATGGCTTTTCATGAATGTACGGAAACAAACCTAAGCATAAAACATAAATATAAAATAACAACTTGAATTGTTAATAAGCGAATCAAAATTAAAAAATAACCAAAACAGAGCATAAACCTAGCACACCGCCTATGATCATGCTTGCTCAAATAAATACACACCAGCTTCTCCTTCAACAATTTCCTTCTCCTTGGTTTTTAGTTGCTTTCCCATGTCTATCATCCAAGCTTTCGAGCTTTCGAGCTCCTTCTCTACGTCTGTCTCGTAATCCTCCTGCAAACCAATAACCGCTTCATTAGCAAAGTGATAGCCAACATTATCTTCATCAGTTTCGAGGCCCTTCTCTATGTCTAGCTCATAACACTCTTGCAGATCAGCAACGGCTTGATTACCAATGTGATAGCCAACATTGTCCGCGTTGTCTTCGTGTGCAGCCATCCTAACTTTCTTGACTTGGAGCTCCTTTTGTATGTCTAGCTTGTAATTCTCCTGCATACCAATACCAATAGCGGCTTGATTACCAACATTGTCCATGATGTCTTCATATGCAACCATCCTAGCTTTCTCGATTTTGAGCCCCTTCTCTATGTCTGCCTCATAATTCTCCCGCATATCAAAAACAGCTTCATTACCAATGTGATAGTCAACATTGGCCATGCTAGGATTCTTGTTGTTGAGCTCAAACTGCTCAAACGGATTAGGAGTCGTGAAACCTAGGTTAATATATGAGCCTTGCAGATTAAACATTTCACTATAATTGGGGTCATATAAGGGCACCTCCACATCTCCCACATCATAGCTAGACCCAACGTTCTTATCTGCGAATGCACTAGAAGGACCACCCAAATCTATGCTAACATGTGTGTTGACCTCACAGTCTTTCTCATCAAATCCGTTAGCATCATTACTCGTACACACATTGCCCAGTTGGAATTTGATTATCTTGGTTAAATATTGGCCGTAGTAGAAGCTCGTTTGTGCTCCCGATCGAACTCTCCCACATTGAATATTCATAACTTTACTCAAGTGGCCTGCCCAATCAAGAGTTGCATTGTTATCCCACACATACTTTGCTGCATTAAATAGGCGTTCCCCTACATACATGTCATTCACCCTCGGATGGAAGCGATTGTTGAGGAATCTCACAAGCACTTAAAAAGAGTTGTCAACTATGTTTTTGATTTTATAGCCATTCTTTTCCCGACTGCAAAAATGAAATTATATCTATAATTTATAGATTTGGTCATCTCCATAGTATACTTGCTATTATAAATATATATATATATATGTTGTGTGTTATTCTTTGTACTGAAGGAAACATGTCACATAAGGGAAAATAATAATAATGATACAATTAAATGTATTGATCCTTAGATAGCGATACACAATATACAAACATATTGTACATAATATATATACAAGACATACTGTATATAAAACTCATAATTACAAACATCGAGATCATACCTTACAATTTCTACCATCATCAATGAATGTGGTGCTCAGTTTATCTGGAGCTACTGCAGGAGCGCTGGCAACCCGCTCTAGTTGACAAGGATTAGGAAGACCGAAGATGTCATATATACGCCCTGGATCAAGGGAAATTTCACGACCTTTAGCAAAGCCAATGCGCTTATCTTTGTCATAGCTCTGAAGAAAGCCTTGAACAGAGGTATATCTGGGTCATCGGGAATATCCATGCACACCATGCTCCACAATCCGCAAGTTAAAAGAAGAACATGCATATCAATCGAGTTCTCATCTTGAGTATTGTAGTCGCAACTCTTCATCCTCTTAAAATTTATATTAGGAATCTCCTGGGAGGATACATCCCTCCGCTTATACCCATAATCCCTACTAATCACCGAGATCCTCTCACTAATATTTCCCTTTTGTTGTCAAACCTAGGATAGTCCATCTAGTTATATATGTTAAATTTCAAGTGATTTGGATCAAAGAATATTTGCACGCGTGAAATCCATATATATAAATACATCTATGTTATGCTTTAGGTTCCATTATTATATTTATATTAATAAATATCCCAAATTAAATGGTTTATTACATTCTATTGATTATATATTATAACACATTCACATATTATAATTACGTAATATCTACATAATAATAATAATATCATAGTTAATAACAACAAACGAGCTTATTAGGAGTTAATAAATTTAAATGTTCTTTTGCAAGTCTAAAATGCGTTAAATAAATAACTTTAGTATATGTGCATGTTTATATATAAAGATACTATGCTACACCATTACACATTCGATTGATTTATTTTCTTATAAATCTTTAGACATTGAAATATATAAATATTAATTTATAAATGGATTTAATTTTACAAGAAATTACTTTAAAATTTTCAAACTTTGTATCTATATGAGATTTATATAAAACACACACATAGAATTAGCATTGAATTAGTTTCGATGAACATCGATATTTCATGTGAAAATGTGAAATATCACAAGGTACTCTTATTATTGGTGAGAAGGCTTTAGTGTATAATATTATATATCATCATCTTGACAGAATGAAAATCCAATAATTAAAATAAAGATTTAAGAATATGTGATGTATGTTTTTTAGACTTTTTTTTTTTATTTTTTTTTTGTTCTTTTACCATTATTCATGAATGTAGGTGTGTATATATCTATATAAATAAATATTTCTCTAATATGCTTAAATATTAATCTTTTTTATGCTCGATGTTATAAGCTTATTAATTTACATGTTTACAATCACGGTTTAAAGAGATGTTGTACAACTTAAATTATTTATCAAATAACATTTATTTGTTTTTTATTTATTTATGCATATATATAAAGGAGAGAGATCTCGAGCCTTATTTTAATAAATCATAAACTTAATATTCTATTCATATTGTATACATTTGGTTTTCATTCTAATTTATTAAAAAGTTTGTATAACGTTTTTAATCTTTGCACTTTTGTTATATTATGTGTAATGTTTTAAATAATAAATAATATAAAGATTTAATAAATATCATAGTTTAATTTTAATTTATTGTTTATAAATGTTGCCATTTTATTTCTTATATAGATAGGGATTAAAAAAGATTAATAGTGCATAAATAATGAGGTAAAGGTTGTATAGTTCCAATGACAAATGAGGCAATGCGAGGACAAATGTATAATAAATGTGTAAACAAGACATGGTCTCTTAAACGAAAAGAGTTAACATGCATAATACATGTTAAATTCATTGCGGTGGATGCGTAGAAGTGTTGAAAGTGTCGTAATCAACAACGTTACAAGAAAAACATGTATTCTAAGGTTAAAGGAATGTAGTATTTCCTTTGCATTAAAGACAATTAATCATGTAATTATTTTCCTTAAACATAACAATATTTCTATAATAAAGATTAGTTAATTATTAATAAAAATGTGAATTAAATAATTAAAATTGTTAATTATTAAGAATTGGGACTATAAATATTTTTGTTTATAATTTAGTTTTGTTTTAGGGTGATTATAAAGTCATATTCGTTTTAGATAACTTAACAACAACCAAACAATTTTTTAATCTATTACAGCGTGCTGTAAATATCATGTGTAATTACGTTGTAGCTATGTAACCGTTAAATTATATTGATGAATTGATTCATATACAAGAAAGAAAATGGTATATGCATTTGTTCAAAAGTTCCACAACTAATGGCTTTTCATGAATGTACGGAAACAAACCTAAGCATAAAACATAAATATAAAATAACAACTTGAATTGTTAATAAGCGAATCAAAATTAAAAAATAACCAAAACAGAGCATAACCTAGCACACCGCTATGATCATGCTTGCTCAAATAAATACACACAGCTTCTCCTTCAACAATTTCCTTCTCCTTGGTTTTTAGTTGCTTTCCCATGTCTATCATCCAAGCTTTCGAGCTTTCGAGCTCCTTCTCTACGTCTGTCTCGTAATCCTCTTGCAAACCAATAACCGCTTCATTAGCAAAGTGATAGCCAACATTATCTTCATCAGTTTCGAGGCCCTTCTCTATGTCTAGCTCATAACACTCTTGCAGATCAACAACGGCTTGATTACCAATGTGATAGCCAACATTGTCCGCGTTGTCTTCGTGTGCAGCCATCCTAACTTTCTTGACTTGGAGCTCCTTTTGTATGTCTAGCTTGTAATTCTCCTGCATACCAATACCAATAGCGGCTTGATTCCAACATTGTCCATGATGTCTTCATATGCAACCATCCTAGCTTCTCGATTTTGAGCCCCTTCTCTATGTCTGTCTCATAATTCTCCGCATATCAAAAACAGCTTCATTACCAATGTGATAGTCAACATTGGCGATGCTAAGATTCTTGTTGTTGAGCTCAAACTGCTCAAATGGATTAGGAGTCGTGAAACCTACCGTAGGCAGCGTCTCCCCTAACAAGTGATGCGCAGAACTGGTTACCACCCAACTTGTCCTCTAGCCTCACCCCAAGAACCGCTTTGTGATTCCTTGAAGCCGCAGACTATAGCAAACGTCCCTCTCACAACACACACACACACACACATATATATAATATAATGAAATTAAACGTGTGTGTGTGTGTGTTGAGAGAGAGAGAGAGAGAGATGGTTCTTACAGGCCTTTTAAACGTGTGCAATTGCCCAGCTCGGTGAGAATGTTGCCATAGAAATTGTTCACTCTCTTTAGTCTCTGTAGCACAAGAGACACCCATCCAACACAAGGGTCCACATCTGTTGCTTCCCAGTTGCGCAGCACCTTATTCACGGAGCATTCAGATTTTTCTTGAATGATAGAAGTGCTTCTCCTAAACATCTCTCACATAATCAAATGCGTGTGCTTGGAGAGAGAGAGAGAAAGAGAGAGATACCATTAGGAGACAGAGCATTCACATATATTGAGACTCCAAGCAGCAAAAGGTACACTTGAAAGATTGACATGGTAACAGTTTCTTAAAATGTAAGAAATCTATTCATTGGAAGTCTTTGGGAGCTTACATGAAAGCAATAGCGAGAATCATATGGTTTTGACGAGTTTAAGGTCCCCTGAAACACAAAAACATATAGCTAGTGCAAAGAACAAACAAATAACAATAGAGTATGTTTGAAGGTTTATTTGTAAAGCGCCTGGCCGACGTAAATGTGATTCAAATGCAATCCAGGTGAAAGTGTATTTGATAAGAGCAGAAAGAAAAAAGAGCTTTGGATATGAATGTGTCTAGTATACTATACAATGCTTAATGTATTATACGTTATGTGAATATTCTACTTTTTCCAATACGTACATTATTTTAGTCATTTAATTAAACTATATGGTTATGGATAATCAGAATTAAGCATTTGTACAATTGACTGATGGAGCATGCATATCTAGGAGAGAGATTAACTTGTTGTTAATTATTAAATAATCAAAATGCTATTTACACATCAGCGTTTATGAAGTGACGTGGAACGGACAATGATTGCTTCATAAGGGTTTGACATTTCCTCAAGCGCAGTTTGTAGAGCGTACGGATTTCCGTCATACCGAAATATTCCATTCCATACAGAATATTCGTTTTTGTATAAAGAATATTCTGGTGCGGCGGGGGGCAATCATGGCGGCACGGTAATGGTGTCAAAGTTTCACAAATTTGGGGGTTAATCTGACATATATATTTATATATTTATATTTATATTTATGTTTTTATTTTTTTAATATTTATATTTATAACTATAATTATATTTTTATATAAATACCGCATCAAACTAAATAAAAATTACAATAAAAACATAACTCAATCATGAAGACTCGTTTCCACCAGCCAGTGCCTCGTCGTTAATGAATGCATTGTTACGGTGTCGTGAACGTTTCTCCAAAATCTGTCTGTCGTAAACTTCGAACTCTTCAACCATTTTCTTTGCCATCTGATTAGCGTAGTCTGGTAGAACAATACTGAAAACATATTAAAGTTTAAAACCAAAGAAATGATAAAACAAATCTCACTCATCATCTGATGACTCGTATGATCTCTCTTCTGCTGACTCATCTGATGACTCGTCGTTGTGCTCCACGGACTTCTCCGTAACAACATCCTCGTCGTTTCGAGAAGGCGGATCCTGGTCTCCATCGTTGTCGCTAGCCAAAGGCAAATCCTGTGCTTCTGTTTCCATGGCCCTCTTCCACTCATCAAAAGGAGTAATCATGGAAACAACTTGATCATCCCCACCACCTTCAGCTGCTGTAACACTTGGAATGACCTTCCTGAAGACATCTCTGGCTGCTAAAACCAGATCCTTGTTGATGTCGATTCCATAACCATGTCTCCCTGTGTGAAAAGCTGCAAGAATACTAGCACCGGTTCCCACTGTTAGATCCACGACAGTTCCACCAGGCTTTGTGAGCTTCTCCACTAGCATCGCAAACAACTTGGGAGATTTCGGGCCAATTGAAATCCTGAAAGTTACAATATTAGAACATGAAAATAACAAACAACATTATACCATGGGAGCTGGAAATCTTCTGGCTCATCAAAAAGAAGAGTGTAGCGAGTGTCCAAGATCTCCTTGTTCTTGGCAACCTTAGAGTAGGGGGAACCAAAAATACACATGGCAATGATGCTTTCCTGAAAAAACAAACATTAAAAAATGACATTCTCAAAAAGAAGAATTACCTTTCTAGAGAAACGGTATCCCCATGACTTTGTCGTGTGCACATAACTCATCTGCAGAAACTTTAGCTTGCAAGTGTTTCTTCAAAGCTGGAACATCATCCGGTAGCACAAACACTACCACATGGCCAGCTCTGTCTAATATCCCGAAAGCAAGGTTCACCAAGTTCTTCAGCAAAGCATCCGAGAACTTCGTGTATTGATCCACCATCCCGCCTGCCTCAGCAACGCATCCGTAGGCGGGTCGATGACAACGAGATCAACAGCTCCCTGGATGCATTTTGGTGGAGGCTTCGCACCAAACACATGAATAGTCCAACTTGACTTGTGACTCACGATCCAATCCTCAAGCTCCTTCAATCCCGACGGAAAAGGCCTTCCGGCTTTGAAGTACTGGACTGCAAGGTTCTCTGAATCTGCATGAATGATTTCCCAGCTTCCATTTCCCTTCTCAGGCATCACCATCCTCAACATATCATCTTCTTCCAATCCAGCCGAGATGAAGGATGGGGCTGAAGAAGAAGCCTGTCCCTTGCTGACCTTGCTCGCCGATCTAGCATACCTGATATCCATCTTCACATGGAGCTTCCTTGCAGCACTGTCGTTCTTCCATAATAGCTCTCGCCATCATCCTTGTGTATCTTATAGCTGGCCATCTCCCATTCGGGACAGTCACCAGGAAGGAAATCCAGCCAGAAAGGACAGTGTTCCACTTCGTAATCACTGATATCACGTAACAACCGGCTCCACATGCTAGAATCCTTGGTAACATCCATCCACTCTTTGAAATCTTCAGGGAGTGCATCGTTTTTCCATTTTAAAAACCTGTAAAAATAGATAAAAATCTGTAAAGAAACAAAAAAAAAGACTTGCCTGAATGCCATTCTTTTTGCAGATTTTTCCAGCTCAAATAGTCGAGAAGGTGGAATTGTCGCACCGAACTCCTTGTTCTCGAGCATGTTCTGGTACATATCCAACTTAATTTCATTGTGCATCTTCGTATACCATGCCATGAACTCCTCTACATGCTCGACCAAAAGCTCTTTAGCTGCCTCGCGACCTGGCACGATAAAACGAATAAAAATGAAAAATATAAATATTAAATTACCTGGAACCAGTAAGTAAAGATGTGCAAAAACTTGATGAAGTCCTTGTCAGGCCAGCCGGTGACACCTTCCTTCTTGTCTTTCTCCGTCATGTTCACCAGCTTCTCAAGAACGCCACGTTCTTGAATGTGCACAAGCTTCCCAAGGATATCAACCTTGACGTTGGAAGGAAGCTGGGACTTCGCGAGCATTTGAAGCTTCTCCAGAGTTATTTGCTTCGTTGATGGTTTGATAGTGATATCTGTGATCGCCTTGAACCAATCTTCGCACCGCCGGATCAGCAATGGTGAGGAATTTGTTCATCCGAACTGTGAATGTCTTGTAAACGCTGGAGAGGATCTGAGATTCTGTCTGGTTTGGTTTTCTGTTCGCAAGTTTTGTAGCGATTTGTCACTTCAGTTGATTCTGCAAAAGAAACCGAAAATCAAAAAACAATCAAAAGAAGAAGAAAAGATTACCTCCAAAAAATCTTCACCAATGTCGTCTTTGGATACTCGTACCAAACGTCTTCTTTTCTGTTCGATCTCCACACTTCCACAGCTTTTCTATCTTCCTCCGGCATCCCGCGAAGAACATGATCGGTAGAAAGATCTGCAGACTTCACACAACAATTCCGCAAGAACTGCAAGGTGTGAATGATTGTTGTAGGAACCACACGAGCAGTTGCTCTGCAAAACAAAACAACATTTATTTAGTATTTAAATAATGAAACAAACAAGTCACTTACTCATTCAACCGATTGCAAGCAGCGATTAGTCTCTTCTCCTCTTGCACTGTGGATGCTATGAGTGTTGCACGTACACGCAAAGTCCATTTCAAACCTGGCTCTTCAGCAAGCAAAGTGTTCAAAGCAACCCGACGATGATTCCCATCCCACACCAGAAACTTTGCATCTTTCAGAAATCGATACCACGCAGAAAATGCTGGCTTATGCAAATCCGCTTCAAACTCTCTATCGACCTGTGCTTCTGACTCATTCCAGCTTCGGCGTTCGTCTGCACTCAGCTGTGGTCCGAAAGATAAGGTGAACACTGACGTCTCCTGGTAAAATCCTTCAGCTCTAATCCATCCAACAAGGTCTTTCACGCCGTCCTTAGTGACATTCCTCAAACGTTGGTGTGGGAGCAACCTGTGAACCGGGATACGCGGAGGCTCACCAAGCTCAACTGGAACGTAGTGGTCTCGTCCTTGTAGCGATGTGTCAATATCCGTGTCATACCGAATAACAAGATCCCGAAGAAGCTTGGATGGAGCCTCAAGTGTCAGCCGCTCCGGAATTGCATATGATTCGGCAACATCCTCAGGAGCATCCAGTTTCCTCTTCTTATTGAACATTTTACTACCAAGATCAATGTCCGGTACTTCCTCTGCATTACCGTGTTCTGCAGAGCTTCCTGCGATCTCCCTATTTCTAGGCATCCATTCACTCACCACAGCATGTTCATCAATGACTTGCGAACTATCCACAGGTTCATTGTTCGTCGGCATCATTTTTCGCGCTGCAGTTGTTGCTTGGCGCCTCGGCCTCCTTTCTTGCCACGAGGTTTTGGAGCCATATCTGCAAGAGCTTCTTGGACGATATGTTCCTGAAGTGTCAAAGTCTTGTATTTATCTCGCAGTCTCTTACTCTGCCTTTGCCTCATTCTGCAATTACAACAACTGATAAGAGTGTGTGTGTGAGTTGTTTTAATTTATGGACACATTTACTATATATGTATACCTATCAATATATATAGACACACACGCACACACACACATATTTATACATGTGTAATGTTGTTTGTGTGTGTGCTCACTATATAATGTTCCTTGTGTATGTGTGTAATGTTGCTTATGTGTGTGTGTGTGCAATGTTGTTTGTGTTTTGTGATGTGTCTGTGTGAGAGAATATGGGTATATTCATATCTCTTCACATGTATATACAGACGAAAAAGCATCATCTCATATATACAAGTCTTAATTCATATACTTATACATATATATATATGTCTTTTTAAGTATGTATTTAAATATATATATTTATATATACACACACATGTATACAAGTCTAATGTTGTATAATCATAATGTGGTACGTGTGTAAAATGTTATTTATGTGTGTGCGCAAACAAACAAACAAACACACACACACACACACACGGATTTTCCTGCCCGAATTGGGCAGGAAATCCTGCCGCGATGGTGCGGCCGCCGCACCATCCAGGCGGCAGAAATTTTGCCCAATTTGGCAGGAAATGTGTGTGTGTGTGTGAGTGTGTTTGCCAAATCGGCAATAACTCATGCCGTCGGAGGTGTGTGTGTGTGTGCACGCGCGTGCGTTTGTGAATAGAGAGAAATCCTACTGAATTTGCACATACATGCACAGAAATTACTATACACATATATAAGATTTTACCTGTAGCCATGTCGCCGTGACGCTCACACTAGCCTCTTGTCGCCGCAAATGGAGAACAAGAACCCGCAAAAAAAAGAACAAAAGTGCCCTCTCTCACAATGGAGAATGGAGAAGAAGAATGGGCGCCCTAAACCTTTACCCTAAAATCTAACACTTAACCCTTTGACCCTTAACTATAAAACTGTGTTTAATCAAACCATACAACAGTATATACAATACTTGCGATAAATAACGTACTATATAAAAGGATACAAATACAAACACATATTTAAGTAAAAATTTGTATGTTAAAAAACATATTATTATATAATTAAATAAATATTCGTGTAAAAATATGTATTTATAATGTCTACATTAGATAAAATACTGGATCAAATAACTATATAATTATAATAAATAAATTAACAGAATATAAACAAGTCATAAATAAATATGTCAGATGAATGTAGATTAGACACACATTTATTTAAAAGACAATAAAGATTGCTCTATCTCTACGTGAAGTGCTATACTATATTAGCATCTAAGATCTATACGTTTCCTTGAATTAAATATTCGCCCACGTTGAGTCATGATTGTAATATCCGATATTTACCAAAAGATGATTAAGTAATGCTGTTGTTTTTTGTCACGTTTGTGGTAACTGCTTGCAAAATGGCCAGGATTGTTTACGGCAATTTGGATCACGATGTTCCTGTGATAGATGGTGTTGGAATCATTCTTACTAATCAGATTAGAACGTTCTTTGGCATTTTTGATTGGCAAAGTGTTCGTCTTTTTAAACTTCTTCATGGGCAATCTGCTTTAGAGATCGAAATAAACGAGGACCAAGATGGAGGGAAGGATAATCCAGGATATGTTTTGTTACCGGATGAAGGACCATTGTTTAAGCTTGTCGTTGCTTCTGACTCTGAATACTCAACGTTGAAGGACCTTTTCACTTCTAATACCTGCAAAAAGGGAAGAATTCTTATCGAGGGTTCCACGATCATTCATACAAATGAATTGCCTGTTGCGTATGATGGGGATGTCATTTTTGAGCTCCCTCCTTCCGAATACAAATACAAAGGAATGAATCGGAAAGAGGATGGACATACCTGGACAGCAGGAACGACCAGCAACTGGAATTTTCAAGCGAGGGTGTCCAGGAGCAAATGTGTTGGGAGCCTTTGCTGTATCAACCCGGACTGCCCTGCTTCTAAGGCAGGATTTCCGAACTGCACTAAATGGAAAGGATGTATTGTTTCCCCACCTTCAATCGACAAACTGGCAAAAGGATTGACATGTTTTTTCTGTAAAGAAAATCCATTGTGCCTTGAAGTTTGTCATGCTGTGGCGTTTTGCGTTTTCCCAGACGACATAACCAAGACTAGATTGTTTATCCACCAGGGAAAACATTCACATCCAGTGGGTGATGGTGTTTCTGCATCGAACAAAGAAGAAATGCATATGGCGGTCCAGAATGCAACAGAAAGAACTCCCAGAGCTAGTCCAAGAGTCATCGAAATGGCAGCATGTAAAGATGCTATCTTTGGTTTCCTATTAGATAATTCTGAGCCTGGAAGTTGGGATAAGCTCATGGATCATTTGCAGCCATTATCAAACAATCGAAGGTACAATTAGAGTTTTACTTTGTGCTGAGCATTCTTTGATAATACCTTTGATGCAGAGTTCGTCAATGGGTAGCGTCCGCAAAGAGAACTGCTGCTGAAATGCCAGAGAATATTGATGGATTATTGGAGCTGAAACGAAGGTTGTCTATCCCATTCATCCACGTGATTCACTATCCTGGGATGAATTTCGTGGTTCAGACGACCAGGCATTAGTTTTTAAGATGACGGTTTCAGGGCCAGGTTCTGGAATCGATTATGTAAGGATGTGCCAACCTCCTCTTGGCCCTTTGCAGAAGAGTTGGGTTCTACTATCACACACACACACGTGTTGATAAGTGGATCACTCTGGCATTGCATGTTTACGACCCAAAGTAAGATGTTATCTTTTTGTTGTTTGCTTAACTCTTTGATTATTTTATAGTGTGCGATTATCCACCATTGCTTATGGTGACATGAAGAGACAAACGGCTGGAGCTGTGGAGAAGTTTTTTCGTGCTATGTTGGATGTCTGTTCCGAGAAGGGAATCTACAATGTGCAGTTCGCTGGGTTTATGTCCGATGAAGCAGGAGCGATCTGGCAAGCAATCAGGAATGTGTTCTTTAATGGCCAAGAAATTCCTGGACGTGAACGGAGCTGTATCTTTCACTATGAACAAGCCATACAACGTGTGACAAGGAAGTGGGTCCCTCTTGAACATCAACAACAACATCTTCAACTTTTGAGATCATGGCCAACAGCCACATCAACAACTGATCGTGAAGAAATTGAAAATAATCTTTTCCGCTTTTGGAATGAAAATGTGAAGGATGTTGGAGTTATGCAGACGTGGTTTTCATGGTGGGAAAGACAGAAGAATCATATTTCAAATGTTGTTCTTGAAAGCATGCCGGAGAATGCTGCAAGGGTTGTGCCCATGACAAACCAGTCGGAGTCTGTTCACGGAAGATGGAGGAGGGCTAGAGATTCAAAATACATTTCATTGTACCAAGCTACAATCCACGACCTGACTGAATCAGTGCGACAATGTGCTCTTGTGAAGGCTTTTAGAGATGGAAGGTATAGTGGTTCCGGGCCGACTTCAGAGGAGCTCTCAGCAAGGTTCGAGAGAAGAATGTCAAATGCTAACTCAACAACACCTACAGCAAAGGTTATCATCGACTTAGTTGAAGATGTTGCTCCATCAAGCATGCAGGATACTGCTTTTGTGGCTGCCACGAATGTTGAACATCGCACTGTGCAAAGAAATATGGGGTCAGAGGTTATTCCAACACAGTGTAGACGAAAGCGACGGTTGGATTTTCCTGTTGCAGAAGAACATGAAGAATATGTTCTAGTTGAAGAACAAGATGTTACACCTGGACAATGGGCGATTAGAAGATGTGGTGAAAGAAGTTCTGTGAAATGTCTGGCAGGCTTTCCCTCTTCAGGAGGTCAGTGGAGTGCTTGTGACAAAAAGATCAGTCCTAGTGGTAATCGAGTGGCTGCTCCTTGTTTTTTTGGAAGGATCAGATACAATGACAAAGAAACTGGTGAAGAATGTTTTCGCTCACAAATGATGTATTTTTGTCCAACAAACATGCTTTGCAGCAGACATCCAAGACCAACTATTGTTTCTCCGCCAGCTTCTACCTCGGTTTGGAAAGTTCAAGTGGGCACGAAGCTGATAGCAGTGGAGATCAATGATTTTGGCAAGATCAGGTTTTATGCTAGTTGGGCTTCCTTCAGCTCATGCAGGAGTGCCAGGTTTTTCAACACCTCATGTTCCTTTAGTTCCTGTTGGAGTCACTGGATTTTCAACACCCCTGCACAATTTCGTGGACCTCTTGTTCACAAGTGGTCATGCAACAAGAACACCTTTAGGGATGTCTAAGAAACAACAAGTAAGTTTTGAAGCATGTTTGACGTTGGGAGCATATGTCGCAGAAGTTGACGTGGTTGATCCTCCAACATGCATTCGCTTCAGAGTATGTGACAACGACCATACATCTGCTTGGGTTGTCATTTGCAGCGCACCATCTTGTTCATGCTCGGAGTTCTGCAATGGTCGTCAGTGGGTGCCTTGCAAACATATGTATTTTGTTTACAAGCGTGTACTGGGAGCTGATCCTAGAGTTGTCAAGCATTTGCAACGTCGTACACTTGCACCCCGTGAACTAAGTTCTTTATTGATGTTACCAAGGAACCTCCATCCTCCACCATCTATTTAGTGTGTTTGGTTTATTTTCAAACAGCTTCGGTTTTATATTTGTTATTTCAAACTTATAATTTCCAATATAAATTTTAATGGTAATTTTATGCTTAGCATATTTTTAAGTAATTTAACATATATTTCCTTTAAATACAACAAAAATATACTACCATATTTTGTATGCGGCTGCCGCACTAGAATATTCTACAATATTTTTGAAAATTTTGAAAGGTCCAATTGTGTACACTTGGCAGTATGAAAAATTTCCGTACAGAATATTCGAGGATATCTAGATAAAAATCGTATGGAATAACAGAATATTCAAGAATATTTGCAAATCTTAGTCAAGCTCGTTGACCTGCGCTCGAATTTCGCTGTGCCCCGCTTCATAAATATTATTACGTATGGCTGTACGGAAACTAAAACTCCGTTTACACTGGTTTAGTTTAAACACTTAAACATTTTAATGTGTCAGATAATAAATAGTCAAAACACGAGTTTAAAAGTTGTCATCCGTGTGTATGCACACAAAAATATATATTAATCAGCTTATTCATTTGATAAAATTTTATTTAATTAATTTGTGCTTCTTGTACAGTATTATCACCCACAAAGACAATTAGTTGGATTTGTTCATATCGGGTTGCATCAGTTGCATCAACGCAATCTGCATGAAAACCTTTAATATGATAACTCTTATATTTTTATACAAAATACATAAAAAGCTTTAACATAATAACTTTCATATTTTGTACAAAATAAAAGAGCATTTCCAAGCAAACGTCTGAGACAAAAAGCAAAAATAAGTATCTAAATTGAGTAAAATAAATGAGAACAAAAGCAAACATATGGAAAAAAAGAAAAATAAATATCTAATTTAAATAAAATAAATGAAAATAAATGCTTACTGCGCTGGAGACTAGGTTTATTAACCTTAATGATTTAGTTTTGCACTTTATAAAGATCAAGAACAAATTTAAACGTTTTCAGATTTGAAAGTCAAAATGAAACAACATTTTAAAAAAAAAGAGAACATCATACTTGTTCGAAAAAAGGAAGAAAGGAGAATCTTTCACCTTCTTTCTTTATAATAAGAAACATATTTGTCTATTATTGTTGTGCAATAATAAGATATCTATATATATATAAATATGCAAATCTCACTTCCTTCCCACTCAGTTTACAATGACAATTCTCTCAAAACAAAAAAGCTGTATGAGGTTTATTATTCAAGTTGTATATATTTATACATAGTAGTTTACCTCGTGATGTATATATTTATACATAGTAGTTTACCTCATAATCTATACCACGTACATGTGTATGCTACGTTACGCCCAACACTTTGGCTTTCGTTTCGCAATCGCAAGTTCTTAATAATAAATTATATATATTTATAATATATGTAATTTATTATTACAGGCCCGTGGCGTGTGACCGTCCTATACCATCTCCGCCCTTGTGATTACATTGCCTCAGTAGTCCCACAGTCTCTACCTTAATTAATTTTATCTTCCTTAATTAATTCTATCCATTATTTCTTTAGTTAATTTCATTTCTTCTTGAATTGATCATATTCTCGTCCCTCAGTTGGGGTTGCAGACTCCGATCCCTACTCCTGTGCCAGACCTTCCCCTTCCGGACAGCTGTAAAACCAAACTCGAATGGGGTACCAACTGTGAACCAAACTTGGACAAGATTTTGTTTGGCAAGATTTTTGAGTTATTAAAGCTTTAAAGCTAAAAGGTGTGGCACCACAACAGCCATAAAAGATTATATTGTAAGTGTGTGCATAGGTGAAATTGTATAAATGTGTGATTTTCTAATTACTGTGGTACCATAATATGTACATGCAAACATACACAAGATTATATATATATATTATCTGAGAAAGATAAATAAAATAAAAAAAAAGAAATAGATTAAATTTTTTTGAAAAAAAAATACAATATGAAACAAAATAAGAGATCTTGAAGAGACTTTTGAATATGAAGAAAGAGCATATTCCTGTAACTTAAGGATATTTTGGTCTTGTTTTTCAAGGGATTCAACAAGCTCAGACCAGTCTTCCTTGTAATTTGGATAAAGCTCCAAATGAAATATCTACTGGGAGCGAGAATCTCTGAAGCGACCGTGAGAAGCATATTCAAGGAAAGTGCAACAATTGATGAGTCCTTCCATGTGTTCAAGACTTCCAACACACTCTCCTCAACTCTTGGCAGGAAATGGTAAGTAGCTATGCAGGAAGAGATCAACTCGCATATCAACTGCAACCTTGGAATGTAAGTGCATAGTCAGAGAAGGCACACCGCTACAACAGGCCTCGCAGTTTTTCACAACAACAGGGAATTGACTTCAACGACAGTTTTTCTCCAGTGGCCAGGCTAACCTCACTACGTCTTGTCCTCGCCATGGCAGTAGCTCTCGACTTGGAGGTCCACCAAATAGACGTACTAAAGACAGCTTTTCTTCATGGTATACTCGAGGAAGAAGTTTACATATGCCAACCATCAGTATCTGCCGTCTAAGCAAGGCAATCTATGTCTCCTCGAGCGTGGTACAAGACGATCGAACAAATTCTTTCGCGATGAAGGTTTCATAAGGTCCAATGCCGACTGAAATGTTTACGTCAACATCGCGACCAGCTCGTGATCATTGTTCTATATGTGGATGACATGTTATAGCTACTTGAAGGGATGGCAAGCATGCTCCAAACAAAGAATAGTTTGGCTCGTCGTTTCAAAATGACAGATCTTGGGCATTTTCTAGGCATTCGTGTGGATAGGAACAGACATAAGAGAACCATAACAATGTCTCAGACACAGCAGGTTGAGGCTCTTCTCAAGAAACACAGCATGGAGGCAATCAAGGGAATGTCAACACTAGCAACGGCAGGCAGCTGACCAGCAAAATGAGTCCAAGTACTCCAGAAGCAGACAAGAGCATCGTTGGCACCTGATGGTGTGTACTCGTCCCGACATAGCAAATTGCAGTCGAGTTGTAAAGCGGATCCTATGATACCTCGATGCTACTCGCCATCTTGGTTTGCAGTATTCAGGCAGCTCTTGGCGAGAAGTCAACAGCCTTGTGGGCTTTGCTCATGCAGACTATGCATGCGACTTGAATGAGTGCAAGTCACGCACTAAGTTCTGCTTCATGCTGCAAGGGGGAGCAATATCATGGTGCAACAGGAAGCAACGAGCAATAGCAGTGCGTAGCTGTGAAGCAAAGTATATGGCGCTATGCTTAACAGCAAAGGAAGCAATTTGGCTTCGCAGAATGATGAAGGACGTGGGAGAAGAGCAGAAGCAAGCTACTGTGGTACTCAACCACAACCGAGCAGCAGTGGCATTGGTACAGAACCCAACGAATTTTTTAAAGGCCAAGCACATACAAACACAGTAACAACACCCGTGAGAAAGTCACAACAGAAAAACTTGATGTCAAACACCTCGGCTCGCAGCAGACACCTTCACCAAACCGCTCGCCAAAAGTCGTTTCCAGGAATATGTGGAGGAGCTGGGAGTGAAATTTATAGGGAGGGAAATTGACATATTCCAAAGATATACTTTCAACACCATATACTAGTGTGTGACTTGAGCCTAATTCTACACGTACACACACGCACATATAAATACATGATCTTATATTCTGCATATATTAATAGTGAAATGATTTAAGAAATATGTTAGGCAGTTATGATTGGTCATATAGTTAAACTATGTGTAATTTTTAATAAATAAATATTTTTTCACTTCATTTTTTGAGATCAAAAGATATTAATAATAATTTAACTTTTATAAATATACATATTATAAATAGAATTCAAAATACGTATCAAACATGGAGCTTTGAACAAGCTGTTTCATTTCTCATAGCTATAATAAGTTATTAAGTATATAGCTAACTAATATATATAACAATATGTAATTAATTTTTAAACCTATATTTATAATATGCATATGAAACATAAAGCATAACTAAAAATTTAAAAATAATATTCAATCTTAACCTTATTTAAGTATATTATTTATATATTATTATTTTTATTTAAGTATATTATTTTTTTTTAACATTTAACACTTAATAAACTTTAATTATTTTATTTGTAATAAATATATTATGATTTGAAAATATATTTTTAGTTAATATTGTTATTTTAAAAATTAAAATATTACGATTAAAGTTTTTCAAGGGTATATATGTAAATTTAAAACTCTTAGAATTGCTTATATATATATATTTATATATGAAAATTTCAGGGTATAAATGTAATTTTACCTTAAATAAAATATTAATAAAATTATAAAATAAATTATAAATCAATAGATAATGCAATTTTGATGTGAAAAAACAAACCTCCACCACATATTGTTTGCAATAAACACGTATATATTAATGTATGCATATAGATTTTACTGGTACATACATATACATACGCTTATATATATATATATATGTGTGTGTGTGCTCAAACAGTTTCTAGAATATTAATGCATTATATGAATTTTTTGAGTATATAATGTATGTATGCACATATATATCATATAAGTAATATCTGTAAATATGAAATATTAACGGACCGATGACAATCAATGAGGTCATGCCACAGCTCGAGCTCCTCAAATAGCTTCAATGCTTCTCCAAGCATACCAAACGAAACTGCCCATTGTCTGAACAAAATCAATACACATGTTTCAGAAAAGTTGATCTTAAGAGGTGTGTGTGTATATAGCATTGCGCGCGTAACTAACTACCTCAGCAGCGATTGAAAACAACGAAAAGACACAAAGAAGGAATGGTCCATCCTTTGAAAGACAGGTATTTTCTCTCCTCGAATGTCTGAAACCTTAATGAAAACATCAGTAATCAATAAATGTAACACACACACACACGCACGCACACGCATATGCATATTAAATACATACAATGTTACACATGCTGCTAAGAACTTACAATAGTTTCCATCAACGTAAACGCTCTTTCACGTGTAGCAGCACGAGATTTTTCCCATTCCACCCGAAGAAGTTGACACCAACATTTAACCTGTAGATAAAATTGTACACAGAGGGATGTAAATTAAACCATTAGTGAAAAGACCAACTACAAATAAGTTAAGCTGTATGTAATTAAGTAAAATACGTACTTCTGAGTTCATCTTCTGAGCTTGCCTTCTTCACATCTACGCAACGAGCAAGAAGAACTTTTTGATGAAGAAATTCCCGCGCTTAGTACTCTCCAGCCTCGGATGCAAAAGAACATCACTGAACAATAGCAAACATTATTAAAATTTGTATATACAACACACACACACACACACACAGAGATATATATATATATATATATATATAATGAAATTAAACAATCCTTTATACCTTTCATTTCCATCACTGGATTCGTCACCGTTTTGTAGGACCTCAAGCTCTGATTCATCTTTCAGAACCATCTGTGCCATTGGTTCAACCTGAAAACTAACCTAAGCATTTGCATTACACACACGGCCTGCGCGCACACACACACATATGAACGTACAGTATGTACAAACACATATAGGTTAATACGCTCATATATATATATATATATATATATATATATATATATGTATGTATGTATGTATATAGCTTGCCTTCAACTTACTTGATATTGCCTACGATATCCTATTGCACCTTCGACAGCAGTACAATAACAAAAGTTGAGATAATACATAGAATTATAAATATATGTAATATTACATAAGACTGACCCTTTGCTGGGCAAAGAGAGCACGAGAAGACCACCAAACACGCGTCGAAGGCTCTTTACTCGATTTGATAGCTTCAATCATATGTGTATGTGTGTGTGTGTGTGAGAGAGAGAGAGAGAGTGAGAGAGAGAGAGAGAGAGAGAGAGAGAACCTGAGGATATGCACATTTTCCAGTCATATCACATCCATCGATCATGAGTTCCTTGCGAGCCCATGTATCCCATGCTTTCTCCATTGCAGGACAACAGAGACCACGCTCGTTGGGAAAGCAGGAAAGGTTGCTTGAGGCCTGCAAGAACATTATAGCCTAATTAAGAATACTCATTATACACACATACAAACATTTTCTAGAAATGCTTATAAGTCTATGCATGCATCATGAATGTATGTGTTTATATATCTATATAAATCAATATTTCTCTAATATGCTTAACTATTAATCTGTTTTATGCTCAATGTTATAAGCTTATTAATTTACATATTACAATAGTGGTTTAAAGAGATGTACAACTTAAATTATTTATCAAATAAAATTTATTTATTTTTTATTTATATATGAAATGAGAGAGATCTCAAGCGTTATTTTAATAAACCATAAAGTTAATATTCTATTCATATTGTATATTAAAAAGTTTGTATAACGTTTTTAATCTTTGTATTTTAATCATAGAATGTGTATATATCCAGACTTACAAAATCTTTAGATTTGACAGCTCCCCAAATTCCTGTGGAATTGTTCCACCAAGAAAATTAATCTTCAGGTACCTGGTATAACAAGTAGCAGTTTGAACTCTGTGTGTGTGTGTGTGAGTGAGTGAGAGAGAGAGAGAGAGAGAGAGAGAGAGAGAGAGAGAGAGATGGTTCTTACAGGCCTCTTAAACGTGTGCAATTGCCCAGCTCGGTGAGAATGCTGCCATAGAAATTGTTATGATGTAGAGATCTGAAGAAGATCATACAAAATTCAACTTCCATATAAAACACAACAAATTATTTAACATTTACAATTTGTTTAGCTTCCCCAGTCTAGGGGACAGAGTTACAACAAGTTTACGAAATGGAAGATTCCTGCACAACAATATACATACATAGATATATACACATATGTACATGTGTATGTGTATGTTGGCCTATATGTTACTTACAAGCTTTCACTCTCTTTCGTCTCTGGATCACAAGAGACACCCATCCAACAACATGTTTCTTCCCAGTTGCGCAGCACCTTATTCACGGAGCCATTCAGATTTTTCTTGAATGATAGAAGGGCTTTCCTAAACATCTCTCACATAATCAAATGCGTGTGCTTGGAGAGAGAGAGAGAGAGAGATACCATTAGGAGACAGAGCATTCACATATATTGAGACTCCAAGCAGCAAAATGTACACTTGAAAGATTGACATGGTCTAACAGTTTCTTAAAATGTAAGAAATCTGTTTATTGGAAGTCTTTGGGAGCTTACCTGAAAGCAATAGCGAGAATCATTGGTTTGACGAGTTTAAGGTCCCCTGAAACACACAAAAACATATAGCTAGTGCAAAGAACAACAAATAACAATAGAGTATGTTTGAAGGTTTATTTGTAAAGCTCCTTGGCCGACGTAAATGTGATTCAAACGCAATCCAGGTGAAAGTGTATTTGATTAGAGCAGAAAGAAAAAAAGCGCTTTGGATATGAATGTGTATACTATACGATGCTTAATGTATTATACGTTATGTGAATATTCTACTTTTTTCAAAGTCGACCAGGTAAATCCAGTCAGTACGTACATTATTTTAGTCATTAATTAAACTATATGGTTATGGATAATAATCAGAATTAAGCATTTGTACAATTGACTGATGGAGCGTACATATCTAGGGAGAGAGATTAACTTGTTGTTAATTATTAAATAATCAAAATGTTATGTACACGTCAGCGTTTATGAAGTGACAAGTGGAACGGACAACGATTGCTTCATAAATATTATTACGTATGGCTGTACGGAAACTAAAACTCCGTTTACACTGGTTTAGTTTAAACACTTAAACATTTTAATGTGTCAGATAATAAATAATCAAAACACGAGTTTAAAAGTTGTCATCCGTGTGTATGCACACAAGGTGTGTTTGTCTATATTTTATTAAATAATATATATTAATAACTATATATTATTCATTTGATAAGAATTTTTATTTAATTAATTTGTGCTTCTTGCACAATATTATTACCTACGGAGACGACTAGTTAGATTTGTTTGTATCCGGTTGGATGTTGCAACATCAGTTGCATCAACGCAATCTCGTGAAAACCTTTAACATAATAACTTTTATACTTTGCATAAAATATATTAAAAACTTTAACATAACAATTCTTATATTTTGTACAAAATACAAGAGCATTTCCAAGCAAACGTTTGGGATAAAAAAAGAAAATAAGTATTTAACTTGAGTAAAATAAATAAAAGTAAATGCTTATTGCATTGGGGACTCGGTTTATTAGCTTTAATGATTTAGTTTTGCACCTTTAAAAAATCAAGAACAAATTCAAACATTTTCAAATTTGAAATTCAAAATAAAATAACATTTTAAAGAAAGAAGAGAACATCGTACCTGCTTGTGTAAACTGTATCTCTAATAAGGTTTTTTTAACAGGCCTTATTAAGTAAAAGTGAATTCTATGTAAAAATAAAATACATAACAATTGAACTTGGACTTTCAGTGACGTGTTCGATTTCAATTTCATGGTTACTATTATAAACTTCAAGTCTATTATTTTTTTGGTGTTAACTTTGATGCCAATGTTCACCTGCAGTGACAAAAAAACACAAAAATAAAATTATACTAAAGTTATTATTTATTAATTTAAATTTTCGATCGGAACATCACCTAAAGCCCACCATGTGATTTCTTTTTTTAAAATGAAATAAAATTTGTTTTTATTAGTAAATTTAAAAATTAAAATTGAAAAAATGTATCATCCCTCCATCTGGTTTTTTGCTGACGTAATTGCCTTGTGGAAGGTTAATTCTATATCTGCAACATATATATAAATACAAAAATATTCAAAAAACAAAGCAAATTGAGGAACAGAAAAAAAATGAAACAACAGATTCTATATGTTCAAAATGTTTACAAGACTTTTTATTTTTATTATTCTACTTAGCTACAATCAAAAATCACTTCATCATCAAATTGCCTATAACAAGTCCCAAAATATAGACATTTCCAATCACCCCATGGACGTTTCACCCGGGACACAAACCCTAATCGCCAACGGTTTCGTAAACAAAAAAACAACACCTTTTGCAACTGGATATGGTCCATCTCTAGTATATTCTTTTATTGCCTTGTCAAGACCTTGTGACAAGGCAGTGGCACCCACCAATGGAAATCTCAAGCATTGCAGCAGATAAAAATAGAATTAACTTCCATTTTCCTCTTGTACCTGGAGGAAAACAAAAAACACATTAAATTATATTAAACGGGACACTTGTAGAATGGGCCCCTGTTAGGACATACATACAAAATCGAAGGGAAATTAATATTTCCTTTAATTTCAAAAGGGTTTTTGGATATAATTTTTTAATTTTTCAATTAACATGTACTAAAACTCATTCACATATGCATTTAAATAAAAAAACATAATAATTCAAAAATGCATTAACCCTGAAGAAATTTACATTTTAATTAACATGAATAATCACGTTTAATTTTATTTTCCTTGCTATGTCATAACAAAATACATGTTAAATCCCTCCTAAATCACTATTGGAATTAAGGGGGCCCCATTGTGCAAACTAGAAATCTAATCCAGCGCCATGGCCAAGTATAAATGAAATTAAATGAATCATTTACAGTTTCATCACAGAGCAACAACCCTAGCCCAATTGGGGCCACGTGTTAGAGAGCGATTCGGTAAATCTTACACCTTTCAACGACTGTAGTTATAATAACGGCTTTATTTAAGAAATGGTATTTAAGTTTTATTGAACTTGTACATGTTTATTATGTGTTAAACTTACTTGTCATAGGATTTATCTTACTATGAATGCTATGAATAATGTCTGCCTTAATGTGTATAAATTATATTTGAGACATAATAAATATTAATAATAATTGATTTTAAAATATAAATATAGATATACATATCTAAAATAATTAAAATCTATTTTTAATTAATCTTATTTATAATTTTAAATGTATTCAAAATAAAGAAATGTATGTAATATACATCACATTGCTCTTGTACATTTGTTGTAGTAAAAAAACGTTCGTTCTGTTTAAAGGTATAGGTACAGACCCGCTGAACTCACACATAAGGCCGGGAGGCCGGGTGAGAGACGTTAAACAAAACTTATCTTATCATGCACAACACATAAATATATATACACGCTATTTAATGCATAATAAAACCCATTTTTCAGTGGCAATGAAGTCAACCAGATGGTCAAACTTACTTGTTGACACGTCCTTGAGACGTGCGTTCTTCATCCCTGTCCTACCCGTAGTGAAAAAAAAGAGAATCTTTCACCTTCTTTCTTACAATAAGAAAGGACATGTTTTATATTGTTCCTTGTCTGTTGTTGTGTAATAATAAGATATTTATTATACATATAAAATATACAAATCTCTTTTCTAAATTGTATATATTTATACATCGTAATTTACCTCATAATCTGTAATTGAAAAAGAATACATTACAGAATATTTAGGTTCTTCAGAGCTGTGTTACTCCTTAAGAAGAGAGGCAAAAAGATTATTTAATTAAGAGTTGTTCGATAAGAAGCTAAACACTTGCAAAGTAACTTACCATCTAATGTGGGTGTGTGTATTTATGTATCTTTCCAACTACAAGAGGACATTGAAAAAGAAGAAGAAGAGACACTGATGTGAACTGAGCTACCACCGGAAATACAATTGAACCTTTCCCTGTGCCGCTTTCTAACAATATTTCAGGCCTGGTCCAAGTCCGATATACACATATAAAACCTTAACATGTGTGTGACCTTAAACACGCACATGCATGTATTTATATATTTATGCAGTGCAGTGCAGTGGAGAACCAAGGCAAGTGCTATGTAAACATTGCTCGTGCCACATGTATTTATGCAGTGCAATGGAGGACCAAGACAAGTGTTGTGTAACCACATTTGATTGCTAAGTTTTATATATATATATAGATAGATAGATACCATGCGCTCGTGTGTGCTTTAATACATTTATTCCAGGAAGATTTGAAACATGGAGTTAAAGAGCTGAAAGCTCAAAAGGATATGTAGCATAAACATTCAATCCCCCGGGGAGCATCTCCCATTTGTCAGCAAACAATCGTAAGCGTATGAAGGGATTAGTTCGTCAAAGGAAATGCATACGTCCCCATCGTTTCCAGAAGAAACATGCCCTGTATCCTCAATGTCTTCTGATTTTTCTGGAAGCAAGTGCAGAGGCAAGGTTGACACACAGCTCCACTCCTTGTCTTTCTCTTTAAACTCCTGTATAGCGATTGTCCTCCTGGGTTCACCATTTACGTTTTGCAGGTTTTGCAGGTGCAACAGCAAGAGCTTTCCTGCATACCAAAGCAACTATGGATCTATTCACATTGTGGTGAGCATTTCCTACCTGCAGAGACCACCAGCCTAGTTCGTCACCACGTCGCATCCTACAGAGTTGAGAGGGAGAGGTGCTTACTTCATTCAGCACATCCATGGAGTACAACGTAACATCTATAAAATCGGGCTCTGCAAGGAAAACAAGGTAGAGCCGCGTAGAGCCGCAGCACACTTGGAGCCTGTGTCACTCGTTCCGCACAGCACATACTCTCCTTCTGGTAGCTCCAAAGATTTGGTCACCCATCTTCCGTTATTGAATGGTATACTTGCACTTCCCTCTTTATTTCCCAATTTCACTTAGCCATGCTAATAATAAAAAACAATACAGACCTGCCTAGAGTGCCACACACACACATGCTATAGGATAGCACGTACCTTCTATGAACACAATAACGTAGGAGGAATCATCCAAAATGTCCATCCCAGCAAATAGTAAATGATGACAGGATGGCCTGTTCGGCAAGTGGATAGAGCGGCCTTGTGACACGAGGGTGACCCAAAGTCCTTTTATTGCACTAAAGCACGTAAGTGTACCCTTTGATGACACAATGAAGCTGGTCCGGGAGTCACAGTTCCATGAAGGTTGAAGCCATGCTTGCTTTGCCTTGCTGTATATAACCGGTGCCTTGTCACTCGCAATTATTAATAGCACTTTTGGGCGTTCCGCTGATTTATTACCCTACATAAATGCATAATGTGTGTGTGTACACAAAAAGGTAAGGTATATTGTACCTGAAATAGCCTTCACACCAGGACTTACATACCGCTCGAAAACGAAACACAATGTACGGATAGGAAGGTAATACAAAAGGTTGAGCTGAATTTCCGAAGGTAACTCAGCCCAAAATGGCTGGATCCAGTACTACTAAATTCTTCTTGCACTTCTTATCAATGTATCCATCCCATTCCATCTTCCTTTTGCACCTGGAGGAAAAACAAAAACACACGTTAAATTATATTAAACATAGATTTGCAAGTCTTTAAAGAGATTGTATGAATGCGCTTTACAAATAAGAAAAGAGAGAAATCTAATCCAGCGCCATGGCCAAGAATGAAATTGAACGAATCTTTTACATCTTCATCACAGAGCAACAACCCTAGCCCAATTGGGGCCACGTGTCAGAGACGGATTCGGTAAATCTTACACCTTCTAACGAGGACAAGTATACGTTGTGTGTGTGTGTGTGTGTGTGCGTGCAAACCTGTGTGTCGGAGCTTTTTCCATACTTGAAGAAAGCCCTAATAACCTTTTATTTCCTAAGAATATAGTGGCTTTATTTAAGAAATGGTATTTAAGTTTTATTGAACTTGTACATGTTTATTTATTTAAATCATGTGTTAAACTTTTTTGTCATAGGATTTACCATTTAAATTCTTATTATGAATGCTTCATTATTAAAATTTTAATATGAATATATGTTTGCCTTAATGTATTAATAATAATTTGATTTTAAAATATATATATAAATACATATCTAAAATAATTAAAAATCTATTTATAATTAATCACATGTTGTTTATAATATAATTTTGTTCAAAATAAAGAAATATATGTAATATATGCAAAGGTATTCTCAAGCTAATATGTTACATCACAATGCTCTTGTTGTAGTAAAAAAACGTTCATTCTCTTGAAAGGTATAGGTACAGACCCGCTGACTCACCGGCTGGGAGACGTTAAACACATAATATAAACAACACATGCACAAACACATAAATATATATACACTCTATTTAATGCATAATAAAACCCATTTTTCAGTGGCAATGAAGCTACTCACTGAGAAAGGGAAGATATTACCTTTTCTAATAATTATCCAGCTTTTCTGAATTTTGGAAAATTAAGAGAACTAAGAAAAAAAAGAATCTTTCGTTCTATTGTTTCTTGTTTGTTGTTGTGCAATAATAAGATATCTACTATACATATACAAAATATACAAATCTCTCTTCCAAATTGTATATATTTATACATCGTAATTTACCTTATAATCTGTACCGCGTACATATAAATTGAAAAAGAATACATTACAGAATATTTGGGTTCTTCAGAGCTGTGGTTGCTCCTTAAGAAGAGAGGCAAAAAGATTATTAATTAAGAGTTGTTCGATAAGAAGCCAAACACTTGCAAAGTAACTTACCATCTAATGTGGGTGTGTGTATTTATGTATTTTTCCAAGTACAAGAGGAAGAGGAACGGGATGGATACATTGAAAAGAAGAAGAAGAGACACTGATGTGAACTGAGCTACCACCGGAAATTCAATTGAACCTTTCCCTGTGCCGCTTTCTAACAATATTTCAGGCCTGGTCCAAGTCCGATATACACATATAAAACCTTAACATGTGTGTGACCTTAACACGCACATGCATGTATTTATGCAGTGCAGTGCAGTGGAGAACCAAGGCAAGTGCTATGTAAACATTGCTCGTGCCACATGTATTTATGCAGTGCGATGGAGGACCAAGACAAGTGTTGTGTAACCACATTTGATTGCTAAGTTCTATATATATAGATAATAGATAGATACCATGCGCTCGTGTGTGCTTTAATACATTTATTCCAGGAAGATTTGAAACATGGAGTTAAAGAGCTGAAAGCTCAAAAGGATATGTAGCATAAACATCCAATCCCCCGGGGAGCATCTCCCATTTGTCAGCAAACATATCGTAAGCGTATGAAGGGATTAGTTCGTCAAAGGAAATGCATACGTCCCCATCGTTTCCAGAAGAAACATGCCCTGTATCCTCAATGTCTTCTGATTTTTCTGGAAGCAAGTGCAGAGGCAAGGTTGACACACAGCTCCACTCCTTGTCTTTCTCTTTAAACTCCTGTATAGCGATTGTCCTCCTGGGTTCACCATTTACGTTTTGCAGGTTTTGCAGGTGCAACAGCAAGAGCTTTCCTGCATACCAAAGCAACTATGGATCTATTCACATTGTGGTGAGCATTTCCTACCTGCAGAGACCACCAGCCTAGGTTCGTCACCACGTCGCATCCTACAGAGTTGAGAGGGAGAGGTGCTTACTTCATTCAGCACATCCATGGAGTACAACGTAACATCTATAAAATCGGGCTCTGCAAGGAAGAACAAGGTAGAGCCGCGTAGAGCCGCAGCACACTTGGAGCCTGTGTCACTCGTTCCGCACAGCACATACTCTCCTTCTGGTAGCTCCAAAGATTTGGTCACCCATCTTCCCGTTATGAATGGTATACTTGCACTTCCCTCTTTATTTCCCCAATTTCACTTAGCCATGCTAATAATAAAAACAATACAGACCTGCCTAGAGTGCCACACACACACATGCTATAGGATAGCACGTACCTTCTATGAACACAATAACGTAGGAGGAATCATCCAAAATGTCCATCCCAGCAAATAGTAAATGATGACAGGATGGCCTGTTCGGCAAGTGGATAGAGCGGCCTTGTGACACGAGGGTGACCCAAAGTCCTTTTATTGCACTAAAGCACGTAAGTGTACCCTTTGATGACACAATGAAGCTGGTCCGGGAGTCACAGTTCCATGAAGGTTGAAGCCATGCTTGCTTTGCCTTGCTGTATATAACCGGTGCCTTGTCACTCGCAATTATTATATAGCACTTTTGGGCGTTCCGCTGATTTATTACCCTACATAAATGCATAATGTGTGTGTGTACACAAATAAGGTAAGGTATATTGTACCTGAAATAGCCTTCACACCAGGACTTACATACCGCTCGAAAACGACACAATGTACGGATAGGAAGGTAATACAAAAGGTTGAGCTGAATTTCCGAAGGTAACTCAGCCCAAATGGCTGGATCCAGTACTACTAAATTCTTCTTGCACTTCTTATCAATGTATCCATCCCATTCCATCTTCCTTTTGCACCTGGAGGAAAAACAAAAACACACGTTAAATTATATTAAACATAGATTTGCAAGTCTTTAAAGAGATTGTATGAATGCGCTTTACAAATAAGAAAAGAGAGAAATCTAATCCAGCGCCATGGCCAAGAATGAAATTGAACGAATCTTTTACATCTTCATCACAGAGCAACAACCCTAGCCCAATTGGGGCCACGTGTCAGAGACGGATTCGGTAAATCTTACACCTTCTAACGAGGACAAGTATACGTTTGTGTGTGTGTGTGTGTGTGCGTGCAAACCTGTGTGTCGGAGCTTTTTCCATACTTGAAGAAAGCCCTAATAACCTTTTATTTCCTAAGAATATAGTGGCTTTATTTAAGAAATGGTATTTAAGTTTATTGAACTTGTACATGTTTATTTATTTAAATCATGTGTTAAACTTTTTTGTCATAGGATTTACCATTTAAATTCTTATTATGAATGCTTCATTATTAAAATTTTAATATGAATATATGTTTGCCTTAATGTATTAATAATAATTTGATTTTAAAATATAATATATAAATATACATATCTAAAATAATTAAAAATCTATTTATAATTAATCACATGTTGTTTATAATATAATTTTGTTCAAAATAAAGAAATATATGTAATATATGCAAAGGTATTCTCAAGCTAATATGTTACATCACAATGCTCTTGTTGTAGTAAAAAAACGTTCATTCTCTTGAAAGGTATAGGTACAGACCCGCTGACTCACCGGCTGGGAGACGTTAAACACATAATATAAACAACACATGCACAAACACATAAATATATATACACTCTATTTAATGCATAATAAAACCCATTTTTCAGTGGCAATGAAGCTACTCACTGAGAAAGGGAAGATATTACCTTTTCTAATAATTATCCAGCTTTTCTGAATTTTGGAAAATTAAGAGAACTAAGAAAAAAAGAGAATCTTTCGTTCTATTGTTTCTTGTTTGTTGTTGTGCAATAATAAGATATCTACTATACATATACAAAATATACAAATCTCTCTTCCAAATTGTATATATTTATACATCGTAATTTACCTTATAATCTGTACCGCGTACATATAAATTGAAAAAGAATACATTACAGAATATTTGGGTTCTTCAGAGCTGTGGTTGCTCCTTAAGAAGAGAGGCAAAAAGATTATTTAATTAAGAGTTGTTCGATAAGAAGCCAAACACTTGCAAAGTAACTTACCATCTAATGTGGGTGTGTGTATTTATGTATTTTTCCAAGTACAAGAGGAAGAGGGAACGGGATGGATACATTGAAAAGAAGAAGAAGAGACACTGATGTGAACTGAGCTACCACCGGAAATTCAATTGAACCTTTCCCTGTGCCGCTTTCTAACAATATTTCAGGCCTGGTCCAAGTCCGATATACACATATAAAACCTTAACATGTGTGTGACCTTAACACGCACATGCATGTATTTATGCAGTGCAGTGCAGTGGAGAACCAAGGCAAGTGCTATGTAAACATTGCTCGTGCCACATGTATTTATGCAGTGCGATGGAGGACCAAGACAAGTGTTGTGTAACCACATTTGATTGCTAAGTTCTATATATATAGATAGATAGATAGATACCATGCGCTCGTGTGTGCTTTAATACATTTATTCCAGGAAGATTTGAAACATGGAGTTAAAGAGCTGAAAGCTCAAAAGGATATGTAGCATAAACATCCAATCCCCCGGGAGCATCTCCCATTTGTCAGCAAACATATCGTAAGCGTATGAAGGGATTAGTTCGTCAAAGGAAATGCATACGTCCCCATCGTTTCCAGAAGAAACATGCCCTGTATCCTCAATGTCTTCTGATTTTTCTGGAAGCAAGTGCAGAGGCAAGGTTGACACACAGCTCCACTCCTTGTCTTTCTCTTTAAACTCCTGTATAGCGATTGTCCTCCTGGGTTCACCATTTACGTTTTGCAGGTTTTGCAGGTGCAACAGCAAGAGCTTTCCTGCATACCAAAGCAACTATGATCTATTCACATTGTGGTGAGCATTTCCTACCTGCACAGACCACCAGCCTAGGTTCGTCACCACGTCGCATCCTACAGAGTTGAGAGGGAGAGGTGCTTACTTCATTCAGCACATCCATGGAGTACAACGTAACATCTATAAAATCGGGCTCTGCAAGGAAGAACAAGGTAGAGCCGCGTAGAGCCGCAGCACACTTGGAGCCTGTGTCACTCGTTCCGCACAGCACATACTCTCCTTCTGGTAGCTCCAAAGATTTGGTCACCCATCTTCCCGTTATTGAATGGTATACTTGCACTTCCCTCTTTATTTCCCCAATTCACTTACCATGCTAATAATAAAAACATACAGACCTGCCTAGAGTGCCACACACACACATGCTATAGGATAGCACGTACCTTCTATGAACACAATAACGTAGGAGGAATCATCCAAAATGTCCATCCCAGCAATAGCAAATGATGACAGGATGGTCTGTTCGGCAAGTGGATAGAGCGGCCTTGTGACACGAGGTGACCCAAAGTCCTTTTATTGCACTAAAGCACGTAAGTGTACCCTTTGATGACACAATGAAGCTGGTCCGGGAGTCACAGTTCCATGAAGGTTGAAGCCATGCTTGCTTTGCCTTGCTGTATATAACCGGTGCCTTGTCACTCGCAATTATTATATAGCACTTTTGGGCGTTCCGCTGATTTATTACCCTACATAAATGCATAATGTGTGTGTGTACACAAATAAGGTAAGGTATAGTTACTGAAATAGCCTTCACACCAGGACTTACATACCGCTCGAAAACGACACAATGTACGGATAGGAAGGTAATATAAAAGGTTGAGCTGAATTTCCGAAGGTAACTCAGCCCAAATGACTGGATCCAGTACTACTAATTCTTCTTGCACTTCTTATCAATGTATCCATTCCCATTCCATCTTCCTTTTGCACCTGGAGGAAAAACAAAAACACACGTTAATTATATTAAACATAGATTTGCAAGTCTTTAAAGAGATTGTATGAATGCGCTTTACAAATAAGAAAAGAGAGAAATTAATCCAGCGCCATGGCCAAGAATGAAATTGAACGAATCTTTTACATCTTCATCACAGAGCAACAACCCTAGCCCAATTGGGCCACGTGTCAGAGACGGATTCGGTAAATCTTACCTTCTAACGAGGACAAGTATACGTTTGTGTGTGTGTGTGTGTGCGTGCAACCTGTGTCGGAGCTTTTTCCATACTTGAAGAAAGCCCTAATAACCTTTATTTCCTAAGAATATAGTGGCTTTATTTAAGAAATGGTATTTAAGTTTTATTGAACTTGTACATGTTTATTTATTTAAATCATGTGTTAAACTTTTTGTCATAGGATTTACCATTTAAATTCTTATTATGAATGCTTCATTATTAAAATTTTAAATGATGAATATATGTTTGCCTTAATGTATTAATATAATTTGATTTTAAATATAATAATAAATATACATATCTAAATAATTAAAAATCTATTTATAATTAATCACATGTTGTTTATAATATAATTTGTTCAAAATAAAGAAATATTGTAATATATGCAAAGGTATTCTCAGCTAATATTGTTACATCACAATGCTCTTGTTGTAGTAAAAAAAACGTTCTTCTCTTGAAAGGTATAGGTACGACCCGCTGACTCACCGGCTGGGAGACGTTAAACACATAATATAAACAACACATGCACAAACACATAAAATATATTACACTCTATTAATGCATAATAAAACCCATTTTTCAGTGGCAATGAAGCTACTCACTGAGAAGGAAGATATTACTTTTCTATAATTATCCAGCTTTTCTGAATTTTGGAAAATTAAGAGAACTAAGAAAAAAAGAGAATCTTTCGTTCTATTGTTTCTTGTTTGTTGTTGTGCAATAATAGATATCTACTATACATATACAAATATACAATCTCTCTTCCAAATTGTATATATATACATCGTAATTTACCTTATAATCTGTACCGCGTACATATAAATTGAAAAAGAATACATTACAGAATATTTGTTTCTTCAGAGCTGTGGTTGCTCCTTAAGAAGAGGGCAAAAGATTATTTATTAAGAGTTGTTCGATAAGAAGCCAACACTTGCAAAGTAACTTACCATCTAATGTGGGTGTGTGTATTATGTATTTTTCCAAGTACAAGAGGAAGAGGGAACGGGATGGATACATTGAAAGAAGAAGAAGAGACACTGATGTGAACTGAGCTACCACCGGAAATTCAATTGAACCTTTCCTGTGCCGCTTTCTAACAATATTTCAGGCCTGGTCCAAGTCCGATATACACATATAAAACCTTAACATGTGTGTGACCTTAACACGCACATGCATGTATTTATGCAGTGCAGTGCAGTGGAGAACCAAGGCAAGTGCTATGTAAACATTGCTCGTGCCACATGTATTTATGCAGTGCGATGGAGGACCAAGACAAGTGTTGTGTAACCACATTTGATTGCTAAGTTCTATATTATAGATAGATAGATAGATACCATGCGCTCGTGTGTGCTTTAATACATTTATTCCAGGAAGATTTGAAACATGGAGTTAAAGAGCTGAAAGCTCAAAAGGATATGTAGCATAAACATCCAATCCCCCGGGAGCATCTCCCATTTGTCAGCAAACATATCGTAAGCGTATGAAGGGATTAGTTCGTCAAAGGAAATGCATACGTCCCCATCGTTTCCAGAAGAAACATGCCCTGTATCCTCAATGTCTTCTGATTTTCTGGAAGCAAGTGCAGAGGCAAGGTTGACACACAGCTCCACTCCTTGTCTTTCTCTTTAAACTCCTGTATAGCGATTGTCCTCCTGGGTTCACCATTTACGTTTTGCAGGTTTGCAGGTGCACAGCAAGAGCTTTCCTGCATACCAAAGCAACTATGATCTATTCACATTGTGGTGAGCATTTCCTACCTGCAGAGACCACCAGCCTAGGTTCGTCACCACGTCAGCATCCTACAGAGTTGAGAGGGAGAGGTGCTTACTTCATTCAGCACATCCATGGAGTACAACGTAACATCTATAAAATCGGGCTCTGCAAGGAAGAACAAGGTAGAGCCGCGTAGAGCCGCGCACACTTGGAGCCTGTCACTCGTTCCGCACAATACTCTCTTCTGGTAGCTCCAAAGATTTGGTCACCCATCTTCCCGTTATTGAATGGTATACTTGCACTTCCCTCACTATTTCCCCATTTCACTTAGCCATGCTAATAATAAAAACAATACAGACCTGCCTAGAGTGCCACACACACACATACTATAGGATAGCACGTACCTTCTATGAACACAATAACGTAGGAGGAATCATCCAAAATGTCCATCCCAGCAAATAGCAAATGATGACAGGATGGTCTGTTCGGCAAGTGGATAGAGCGGCCTTGTGACACGAGGGTGACCCAAAGTCCTTTTATTGCACTAAAGCACGTAAGTGTACCCTTTGATGACACAATGAAGCTGGTCCGGGAGTCAGTTCCATGAAGGTTGAAGCCATGCTGCTTTGCCTTGCTGTATATAACCGGTGCCTTGTCACTCGCAATATTTATAGCACTTTTGGGCGTTCCGCTGATTTATTACCCTACATAAATGCATAATGTGTGTGTGTACACAAATAAGGTAAGGTATATTGTACCTGAAATAGCCTTCACACCAGGACTTACATACCGCTCGAAACGACACAATGTACGGATAGGAAGGTAATACAAAAGGTTGAGCTGAATTTCCGAAGGTAACTCAGCCCAAATGGCTGGATCCAGTACTACAAATTCTTCTTGCACTTCTTATCAATGTATCCATCCCATTCCATCTTCCTTTTGCACCTGGAGGAAAAACAAAAACACACGTTAAATTATATTAAACATAGATTTGCAAGTCTTTAAAGAGATTGTATGAATGCGCTTTACAAATAAGAAAAGAGAGAAATCTAATCCAGCGCATGGCCAAGAATGAAATTGAACGAATCTTTTACATCTTCATCACAGAGCAACAACCCTAGCCCAATTGGGGCCACGTGTCAGAGACGGATTCGGTAAATCTTACACCTTCTAACGAGGACAAGTATCGTTTGTTGTTGTGGTTGTGTGTGCGTGCAAACCTGTGTGTCGGAGCTTTTCCATACTTGAAGAAAGCCCTAATAACCTTTTATTTCCTAAGAATATAGTGGCTTTATTTAAGAAATGGTATTTAAGTTTATTGAACTGTACATGTTTATTTATTTAAATCATGTGTTAAACTTTTTTGTCATAGGATTTACCATTTAAATTCTTATTATGAATGCTTCATTATTAAAATTTTAATATGAATATATGTTTGCCTTAATGTATTAATAATAATTTGATTTTAAAATATATATATAAAATACATATCTAAAATAATTAAAAATCTATTTATAATTATCACATGTTGTTTATAATATAATTTTGTTCAAAATAAAGAAAATATATGTAATATATGCAAAGGTATTCTCAAGCTAATATGTTACATCACAATGCTCTTGTTGTAGTAAAAAAACGTTCATTCTCTTGAAAGGTATAGGTACAGACCCGCTGACTCACCGGCTGGGAGACGTTAAACACATAATATAAACAACACATGCACAAACACATAAATATATATACACTCTATTTAATGCATAATAAAACCCATTTTTCAGTGGCAATGAAGCTACTCACTGAGAAAGGGAAGATATTACCTTTTCTAATTATCCAGCTTTTCTGAATTTTGGAAAATTAAGAGAACTAAGAAAAAAAGAGAATCTTTCGTTCTATTGTTTCTTGTTTGTTGTTGTGCAATAATAAGATATCTACTATACATATACAAAATATACAAATCTCTCTTCCAAATTGTATATATTTATACATCGTAATTTACCTTATAATCTGTACCGCGTACATATAAATTGAAAAAGAATACATTACAGAATATTTGGGTTCTTCAGAGCTGTGGTTGTCCTTAAGAAGAGAGGCAAAAAGATTTTTAATTAAGAGTTGTTCGATAAGAAGCCAAACACTTGCAAAGTAACTTACCATCTAATGTGGGGTGTGTATTATGTATTTTTCCAAGTACAAGAGGAAGAGGGAACGGGATGGATACATTGAAAAGAAGAAGAAGAGACACTGATGTGAACTGAGCTACCACCGGAAATTCAATTGAACCTTTCCCTGTGCCGCTTTCTAACAATATTTCAGGCCTGGTCCAAGTCCGATATACACATATAAAACCTTAACATGTGTGTGACCTTAACACGCACATGCATGTATTTATGCAGTGCAGTGCAGTGGAGAACCAAGGCAAGTGCTATGTAAACATTGCTCGTGCCACATGTATTTATGCAGTGCGATGGAGGACCAAGACAAGTGTTGTGTAACCACATTTGATTGCTAAGTTCTATATATATAGATAGATAGATAGATACCATGCGCTCGTGTGTGCTTTAATACATTTATTCAGGAAGATTTGAAACATGGAGTTAAAGAGCTGAAAGCTCAAAAGGATATGTAGCATAAACATCCAATCCCCCGGGAGCATCTCCCATTTGTCAGCAAACATATCGTAAGCGTATGAAGGATTAGTTCGTCAAAGGAAATGCATACGTCCCCATCGTTTCCAGAAGAAACATGCCCTGTATCCTCAATGTCTTCTGATTTTTCTGGAAGCAAGTGCAGAGGCAAGGTTGACACACAGCTCCACTCCTTGTCTTTCTCTTTAAACTCCTGTATAGCGATTGTCCTCCTGGGTTCACCATTTACGTTTTGCAGGTTTTGCAGGTGCAACAGCAAGAGCTTTCCTGCATACCAAAGCAACTATGGATCTATTCACATTGTGGTGAGCATTTCCTACCTGCAGAGACCACCAGCCTAGGTTCGTCACCACGTCGCATCCTACAGAGTTGAGAGGGAGAGGTGCTTACTTCATTCAGCACATCCATGGAGTACAACGTAACATCTATAAAATCGGGCTCTGCAAGGAAGACAAGGTAGAGCCGCGTAGAGCCGCAGCACACTTGGAGCCTGTGTCACTCGTTCCGCACAGCACATACTCTCCTTCTGGTAGCTCCAAAGATTTGGTCACCCATCTTCCCGTTATTGAATGGATACTTGCACTTCCCTCTTTATTTCCCCAATTTCACTTAGCCATGCTAAAATAAAAAACAATACAGACCTGCCTAGAGTGCCACACACACACATGCTAAGGATAGCACGTACCTTCTATGAACACAATAACGTAGGAGGAATCATCCAAAATGTCCTCCCCAGCAAATAGTAAATGATGACAGGATGGCCTGTTCGCAAGTGGATAGAGCGGCCTTGTGACACGAGGGTGACCCAAAGTCCTTTTATTGCACTAAAGCACGTAAGTGTACCCTTCGATGACACAATGAAGCTGGTCCGGGAGTCACAGTTCCATGAAGGTTGAAGCCATGCTTGCTGCCTTGCTGTATATAAGGGCGCCTTGTCACTCGCAACTATATAGCACTTTTGGGCGTTCCGCTGCTTTTATTGCCCTACATAAATGTATAATGTGCCTGTGTACACAAATAAGGTATATTGTACCTGAAATAGCCTTCAACCAAGATTTACATACCGCTCGAAAACGACATAATGTATCAATAGGAAAGTAATACAAAAGTTGAGCTGAATTTCCGAGGGTAACTCAGCCCAAATGGTTGATTCAGTACTACTAAATTCTTTTGCACTTCTTATCAATGTATCCATTCAATTCCATCTTCCTTTGCACCTGGAGGAAAAACAAAAACACACGTAAAATTATATTAAACATAGATTTGCAAGTCTTTAAAGAAATTGTATGAATGGGCTTTCCAAATAAGAAAAGAGAGAAATCTAATCCAGCGCCATGGCCAAGAATGAAATTGAACGAATCTTTTACAGCTTCATCACAGAGCAACAACCCTAGCCAATTGGGGCCACGTGTCAGAAACGGATTCAGTAAATCTACTATACGTTTGTGTGTGTGTGCGCAACCTGTGTGTCGGAGCTTTTTCATACTTGAAGAAAGCTATAAATCTATTAAATCATGTGTTAAACCTTTTTGTCAATAGGATTTAAATTTAAATTCTTACTATAAATGCATTATTAAAATGTTAATAAAATTTTAATATGAATATATGTCTGCCTTAATGTGTATAAATTATATTTGAGACATCACTTCATGGAACGCCATTGCGTCCTACTGTTGTCAATCAAAGTAAGCTCGCTATTGTATTTTGTGTGCGCGCACGCTGAATCTTTACACACAGGAACCCGTGTGTAACACTGTATGCCTTGATAAAAAAAAAATATACTCTCTATAAGTAGCGAGTGCTTGTGGTTTTACATTATTATTTAATTTAATTCATGGTTTGAATTTTAAATAATATGTATTGTCAAGTGTGAGTGCGAATGTTAATCTAAATAATGCAATCTAATAATATAATATATCTTAAATTGTAACACTTTATACATTATCATTAGCGATAAGCCTTGTCAAGTGCATATATATATATATATATATATAGGGGAGTAGGACATCACCAACTGCCACATTTCGTAAACATTTTGATATGGTGTGTGAAATCCAAAACTCCAAATGATATGCCATATGTATGTATATACACGCATATATGTGTTCATATTCACATACAGTTTGTGTGTGCGCGTGAATATGCGTAGAAGCATGAGAAATAGTTTGCAGTTAGAGCCACCGTACCCCTACTACGCTAGCAATGATGTTTTAAGTGAAACTCTCTCTCAAATGCTTATGGTTTTAATAGATAGCATCCAGTATCCTTATATTTCCCACCATTTTGTAGACTCCATTTTCTTTGCCAATTCTTCTGCCAAAGACGCAAAGTTCTCTGCACCTTCTTGCATTTCCTCTGTCTTCCGGCTTATGTTCTGCAATATATCCACACACACACTATACATATAATATCTATCTATCTATCTATCTATATAGACACACATACATACAGATATACATATACAATCATGGGTGTGTAATGTAATCACTCACCTGCAGTCTCTATTGCCGTTCCATAAGTCTGCCCCTCGCTTGTGCTGCAATGCTACTAGCCTCCTGCACATATACAATACTTAATACTTCTAACAGAAATTGTGTAACTAATTATATAATACTAGTTCTATGTTATAAATAATTATTTTGCCACTATATAAATTTAATACATGACAACGATATAAATGATTATAGTTACCCCTGATCTTGTGTGCCATAAGCTGCCTTAATTTCCTCAGCTGTTCGCACAGCCGGCATCCTAGTCTGGAAGACTCTTCAGAGGATCGAACTGTTACTGACTTAGCTGCAGGTTTGTAATCTGTCAAAAAAGCATATTCCTCTCTTTGTCCTCGTCCGTTTACCAGCTTTCTCTTACCTATACTAAAGATTGTATCGTGTATATAATAATGTTTTTTATCATGTATACGTGTCTGTTGTCTGTTGTACGTGTGTGGATCATCTTCTCTCTCTCCCATATATAGGGTGTGCTCTCTACAGTGTGTGAGAACCATACATAAGCACGTTTAACGATAACGTGTGCTGTATATACAGGTGTATACAGACGCGGATTGTAATATATATATACATAAGCACGTGTAGATTCAGATATGTTCGCTTCAGGTAATGTACCTTTATTACAACTGCTTCGGAGCTTCCTCATGACACCACCTTCTTGCTTGAGGTCGAGGAAGCGAAGGAGAGTGGCCGTCATCATCAATTTAAGGCTAGATTAATCTCATGAACCTGTAGTTCGAAAACAGCACTATACATCACACCAACTTATCTATTTATATTGACGACAACAAAATTTCGATCAATATTAATGTATACCATAACTAATAAACTGTGCATAAAGTATACGTACTAAAATGCACGTACCAATATCTAATTCGGGTCCTGGAGATGGACTAGCATGCCTCTGACTGGTTTGCACAGCTCGGGGCTACTAGCAACAGCTTTTGCCTTGTGAAATGTACTAGAAGCTCCGTGTGCGATCTGCTTTGAGACAGCTTCGGAAGCTCAAGAGCACCGCCAAGAGTGCTTGATTTCTTTCATAACACCGATCCTGTATTTGACTTTGCTGCATATCACCAAAGACATGCAAATAAAACTAGAAGCATTGGTTGATTATTGTACATAATTATCACAGGGTCTTGCTAAATCATAACTATTTATGATATGTGTCATGTGTGTGTCTCTCTATATATATATATATATATATATAGAGAGAGAGAGAGAGAGAGAGAGATACACGTTGTTTCATCTTGTTCATAATATCATAATCTTTGTAAACTGAGCGAGTGGATATACAATGTCTAAGCTGTATTGCTATGCATTGTATGTTCAAAAGTCTCAATATGAATGTAGTTTGCAGACATGCGCAGAGAGGTTGGGGGGGGGCAATAGTTCTCAATCATAAAGCAAAGCATGGTTTAACTATTAACATACAATACATGTATACATAATACGATTGTCTACTGTATTACATATAAATATAAATATATATATAATATATATATATAACCCACCTTTTTCCTCAAACATTTGCTTTAAGAGCAGCTTCTGTTGCTGCTGCAATATCTTATCATAAAGGAAAGGTAAGAATATGGCAACCTGCTACAAACAATCAAAATTCAGATCCACACAAGCATATGTATATATGTGCAATGAACACAATTAATGTACTTGAGAGTAAAGGTTATTCAAGTTGTAAACTGAAATATTACCTCATATCATTTTCATCTGCAACAATTGACATGAAGAGAAGCTCCCGATCAGCATCAATCTGTAAGCAAAATACCATTTGAAGTTCATCAAACTCAACAATTATTTATGTTTTATGTAAAGACGTGCGCGCGAGTGTGTGTCTATATATATTATATAGAGAAGAGAGAGAGAGAGAGAGAGAGAGAGACACACACACACATTAGAATAAGCAAAGACGTACTGCAGCAAGACGACCATTTGAAAAGTCTTAAAAAAGGTCGGGCTGCTTCCAAATTCCCATTGTAACAATCAGTTAGCGTTGTTACTTTCAGCACATCTAGCTCTGGTAAAGACCTGCCCACATAACAATGTAACATCAGTGATTAACACAATTTAAACACACAAACACGCACGCACAAATACTCACCGAATTTCGACCTTTGCTGTATCATAGGAGAAGGATTCCAAAGCCACGAGTTTGGCTTTCAAACGTTGCTGCAAAGCAGCATGGTTTCTCAACTCTTACTTTTCTTATTGTTGTATGCATTCCCTTCAAATAAACAGAGATGGCAAATTAGCACAAAAGACATAATATGTAACATCTACTACCTGTATTATATGTTTTTATGAATACTTTGTGATGTGAACGTGTGTATGCGTCTGTGTTGTGCAAATCAGAGACGTATACACTATATGCATTTACATGTATAATTGTGTCTATGCATGGGTTTATACAGACATGTATAACCCTCGCATTGAAACTTATGAAGCACATGTATACGCATACGAACACATCGTGTAAATATGTGTATGCTCAAGTGTCTCCATATCATACCTCTCTCAATACGAACGTACACGCATCTCTTTCACACATGACAAAAATATGTACATATATATACACATACAAAGATACCTGAAGGACACAGGAGTTGGAATAGAGACGCAAGGAGCTTCAGAACAAAGTAACTAGAGGCTATCGACGCCCGGCCAATCATCATCCTCTTTTATATCCTCGTCTTCGTTCCTCGGTGAACGTGGCAGGTTCAATATGACTACCTGAATTGTCCGTTTCAATGACGGACACCACAAACGACTGCTTTGTGACTTTCTTCGTAGGTGTATGAGCAAGTGCTCTCAGTGTATCCCCAAGAATCTGCCCCAACAATATATATATATATATATATATATATTATAATATATATATTATATAACATTATTATATATCTATGTATCTTTCGTTTTTTGTTTTCATCTATAATATACATATATATAAGAACACATGATGATTTCATATAAAATTTAGTGAATAAACATATAAATCATATCAATCTACATACATCCACAAACTTATATGTGTGGCGCGTACTACAGAAACGATACTCGCTAAACAATTTATATGTATGTATTGGCGTTAAGAGTATGAAAGTAATATTTAGTTGTATTAGTACAGAAATTATTATATTAATCGTAATATCATACATACATACATACATATAGATGTAACACTAACCGAGAAGATGTATTACCATTGGTTCCATCAAGAGCAGTAAACTAGCATCTTAGACAGCACAAAGAATATACTTGATGTAGCATACTCCTGTTTCCGTGGTGTAGTACTGGTGCTTGATTCATTTGAAGGCAGCTTCATTACACTAAATGACACAATACTTGCTGCAGCACCGCATTTCCCATGGAAACGGACCATGTTGGACTCTAAATCAAATATAGTAACCTGTACATAAAATCAAGTTAATTTATATCCCAGATTCCTCTTAAAAAACATACATTTATATAATATGTGTATGTATAGTTCAACTGGTGACATTAGAGAAGATTCCTCTTAAAAAACATACATTTATATAATATGTGTATGTTAAGTTCAACTGGTGATGAATCTTGATGTGTGTACGAAGAATTCGTGCGAATCGTGATCTTAAAATAGGGTAACCTTAATGAAAATTATGTATTATAATCGTGGAACTTGACCGCGCATAACTACCATAAACCTACGCAGTTAAATTTCGTATCAAATACGCATTAATCTATAACAAATGCTTATAATATATATATAAACTAAATAAATGTTTAAGTACCATGCCAACGTCGTCCCCAATCGCAATGCATGAAGTTTCATTCGCAATGTGTAAACTTGTGATCCCTGCTTGATGTAAATTTATGACTGCAAGACGTTGAAATCCAGGTGCATGTTGTACTTCTCTCTCTGCAAGTACCAAGCTTTTATATACATACATGTACACACACACAATTACTTGTTGATGGCTCGTTTTTGCTGATAAAATGGCAAGTTCCCTCCCTAGCTTCTGCGCATATTGAATACACAAAACCTGCACAAGAGAATGATCATTACATTATTGATAGCTTTTATTTTTAAGGTTATGCATCACTATTAATCCAATGAGACCCAACAGTCTCACCAGACCAGATTAATACCAGTTGTGTTACAAAAGTCAATAGCACTGGTAGATGTTAATTCTGATTCGATCAGCCCCTGCACCTCCCATTAGACATGAGCATAACAGTAATGCACGGTAGTATGACTATTATCGTAAGGTATAAACATTATATGATTATATAATACATGTATATTAGACCCTCATCCTCTTATTAACAATTTATAAAGTATAGATACGATTATTATAGTCTTACTGCAAAATAAAGACTGCCATATTATTAACACAATAATACTACTGTATTTACTGGCTTCCCAAATTTTGATTGATTAGGTGCTAGTATATGGATAATATGATATTACTTAATATGCTATTACATGTATAGTTTAGAGTTTACTCTGCTATTAACAGTGGTGAGGAAGTATAAACAAGTCGTTGATGCATCCCAGACATTAACCAGCCCGTTCGCATGACCAGTAATATAAAGACTTGGTGCAACTCCTGCTAACTGTGTTAGAGCTCAAAGTCCCACCGTTATGGGCCATCTTGTTCCTGATGGTAGTGCATGAGGCATATACCCCTTCAATACTCGAGGCATCTGAGTACAATTCCCAATGTTAACAAGGACGTACAATATGCTAAGAAATATATTTAAAGGACACTCCATTTATACATTTACCATGTAATTTCATCTGAAAGAGTGATGTTTACTTTTTCTGCATAAAACTAGCATAGTATACAATCGAGTTTGTTATATGTGTGATTATAAAATACACCAGGCCGAGAACATAAAATAGACCAGTAAAAAACCTATACATTTTTTCTAAACGAACGTATATTGCTAAATAATGTAAGCCAAACATAAAACTTGTATCATGTTTCTACGTATACTTACAATCATTATATAGTAGTGCTAAAAAATCTCACATCTGACTATTTTTTAATAATGTAGTAAGTTACTTTACCATAGTTTTAATAATGTATTGATAAGATATATTGATAAAGATCAGTATATATGATTTCAAACGTGCTAATATCAATTAGCATAAACGGTAGATGATTATATAAACCATTATTATAAGTAGTACCATTGTATGATATTTACAAATGACACTATAGATATATATTAGATTCATGAACCACTTACGTTTAAAATGTGAGCTTTGTTGTGGGACAACGACCAGCTTCGCGATTTTGACGTGTGAAAATGTTAAAGGCAATTGGAAAGTGATTGGCTGGGGAGGACTTCGTTCACCGGAACTTAATGAGTCCTGAAGCAGAAAAATAAAAGTTAACTGATTAAAATTGTATCTTTAATGATTGTTGTAATATTACGTGATTATTGGAGAAACCCTAGACACACGCACCCACACACAACCTGAATGCTGGTTTCCTCGTAAACATCAAGACAACCCGGTGATGTAAGTAACAAAGCAGCTCCATTTAACACAAATACGTCTGCAAATGGTCCACGAATACGAAGTTGAGTCTGGGAATAAGGATCTACCAGGGACAGCACCTGGAACATTACTCGAGAAAATAAGTAAACATATATACAATTGCACACAAAAACAACGTGTAAACAACGCCAGCTATATACAATCCCAACTATAAGTAGCTATATGCAATTCCAGCACATAAGTAGAGGGTTTACCGTCACAACTTCTGCCATTCCCATCTCTTGTCCTCCAAACACGTAAAGATATCCACTTGGTCCTTTTTCACCTTTTCAGCCCATCACCATCTCGACTGGCATTCTCAATTCCTCTGATGATAAAGTAAGCTTGAGCGGTATGTTGCTTTCATTCTGCAAACATATTACAGAGTTAATAGCATATAATAATATATTTAGATTTCATTACAGCCTGTCTACTTGAGATAAAACACACACTAAGTAGTGAAAGTACTAGTATATTTTTGCTAATATTCCATCACGTGCACACACACAAAAAAGCAGCAGACAACATGCACACATACATACACCTTATAGTACCTCAAGTAAGCTAGAAAGATCCTGTTTTTCTGCCTTTGACTTCGCGTTGACGGGTAAGTTCCATAGCCAGATATCCCCATCTGTATAGCCAACTGCCACTACTGAACTTGATGGGCATGCCCAGCAAGCACAGCAAGGCTCTTTTTCTTCTTCACCGTTACTTGCTGACGTGTGTTCCCCCGCAAGCTTTCTAAGTTGCTCTTCGTTTCCTCCACGAATTGCAAGCAGTTGGGCTTCGTGCAATCCCCATAGTATGATTATGCCATTACCGTAGACAAAGCAAACCCTGTATTACAGATGTAATCAAACATGCACACATACAACAAAATTATATGTACACATACAAACACACACCTGCTATGAACAGCATCTGATTGAGGAAGAATGCTCACCACCGAAGGTGCATTTGCATCCTCGGAATCCACCAAACCACCTGTAGGCTGAAGATTAAAAAGATAACACAAACTCAGAAAATTGTATACGAATACCCACGCAATGTCATATGTGCAGGAAATACTATTATACTATAACACATACACATCCTTATGAACGAATAATACATTTAAAGACACAAACTTGTTATATATGCGTACTTACCAGACTTATTCTGAGACTGCTGTCTTTTTATTCCCAGGAAACTACCAAACCTGCAAGGTCAATTGCCAGTCGACGGTTTTCCATTGGCAGGTTGCTTGGGCGGCCCAATCGGCTTAAAGAGTTCACCATTATAAGCGTCTTTCATAACCATGTAGAGACAAGCAACAGAACATCATATATCTAACATGATGTACACAATGCGTTTGCTGTCTGTATATGTACATCATTTATGGTAAAAAATGCACACATGTACATGCTGCGGAACAGTAGAAAAGGCGTACAATGAGGTGAAAATGGAATGAGGTTGGCCCTCTTCTACGAGTATTTTCTTGGTATAGCGTATATGGTCTCCCAATGGAAGACAACGTGGTAAAGCTGGCATTAATATGCTTTGCTAAAACTCTGTTCTCCCGTTGGCACGTTCGCAAAAGTGATAAAAAAAACTGTATGAAAAGAAATAAAAGACAAAAAGTAAAAGAAGGTAATGTTATGCTCGTTGGAGTATTTAGTAACAAAAACAATTCTCTCTCTCTCTCTCTCTCTCTCTCTCTCTCTCTCTCTCTCTCACACACACACACACACACACACACACACACCACACCTGAAGGATTATCTTCTCAGGAGCTTGATAAGCGTCCAGAAAGCGGCATACGTTAACAAATGCCCATTGTTTGCTTGCACTCTCTTCGCGTTTAAGACGATTCAGCCGAATTTAATAAGCTCTTTGCGGTCTGAAACCAAGTCACTAGGAAGGTGATTAGCAACAGTGTTGCTAGTTGTAGAAGTTCTATCTTAATGGCTCCTAACCTGCATTTAGAGTCAATACAAAGAATCCATAGGTTCAGGAATTGTACAATAATCCCATTATCATAACAAATAAACAATACAATCTTAATCTAGTCTGTACAATAGGGTACTCGCAGCATAGCAATGCATGTATGTCCATTCGTGTGGTAGTATATACAGGAATGTATATAATGCATTATAGTACTGTAATGCAGTATCAGTATATACTGTGTCTGTGCACATTCAAAAATTATAATCTGAACTAAAGCAGACATACAGACTCTTAACTAATATCACACATATGACGCACACACACACGTACTTCCAAGAGGATCAAGGAGCATTTCAACTATAGTTTTGATGATATGACTTCCTAGTTTTTCTCATTGTGAAGGAGTGAGTGAGCATGGGAAAATTAGCATCTGCATTGCTACCACCAAAGACTCTTGCTTCAAAGCCTTGGTCTGAAATAATTGCAAAATAGCTGCAAACAACCTTCTTCTCTGCAGAAGAGTATCCTTTCCAACCTGGCAAACGTGGAACATCTCAGCAACATAATGTGTATATGTAGGTTCGTGGTTCTAATAAAAAAGATGAAAAATGTGTAATATGAGAGTACAGGTTTGTGCATACAATTATATATGTTAAAACATATAAAGGTTATACAACATGTATAGAACTCCATAACGTGAGTGCATGTGAGATATGTACACAAACTTGTGAGAATACATACATATATCCAGCAAAACTGTGTACGTAATGAAATATGTACCTCAATCATGAAAAACTCCTTCAGGAACGTGTAATCACGAGTCCGCACAAGAAAAGATGGAAACATCTCAAAAAGAGTATCCACCTCCCCTCTATCGTGTCGCACTAATTCAGGAAGCATTTCACGAGCCTCTTACTCTCCTTCACCTGAAAAGTTCGAAATAGAAAACATTATAAAATAATGATATATTAATGTATAATATATGCTTACACGTGTGTACGATCGCACATATTATGAGCTAATAGAATATATTAAAATATACCACATCACATAATATGCAAAGTGAGACTTACTTGAACAAGAGTGAGGTCCTGTTCATTCTTCAGACGTTCATGTCTTGCCGGGGATTGCCAAAGCTTGACTAGAGCCAGGTGAAGCCCAAGCATAGCAACCAAGGCAACGCCTTGAAACTGCTGAGGGTTTCTGTTACGGCACAGAACCTTCGAGTGCAGGGCTACTACCACTTGGAGCTCCACAAACCGCAACATAAGCATGTGTATATATCTAACCATGTGATTTAAATATTCGGTAAACATGCAAACTTGTGTACAAGAATACAGTACAAATATAGCATACATATAAATACATACATCTATAGTGTATATAGACAGTAAAGAACGTACTTTGAAGGTCAGTATCTTCAGTCGAGGTCGTTGTTGGGTGACTTCGCTTAACTGCTCTCTAAGTGTTGTCCTTCATCTGACTTTATTATGTCCAGAAACCTGCATACCCAGTAGACACTTAGTCTAATTATACATTTAATATATTCCACAATATACGTATACGATAATATGGAAATAGACCTGTTTATGTATTTACTGACCGCTAAAATACGAAGGCTGAGCGAAACAGCTTCAACGCTATATCAATTCAGAAACTTCGTGATTGGTAGTTTATAGGTAGTTTATAGGGACTGTTTAGTTCACTGTAGACTTGTCCGTGAGGGAGAGCTTGTTCTAGCTGCATGGTTAAAACGAAAAGCTCGTCTAAAAATTTGCTTGCTGCTGAAGGGAGCAGATGAAACAGATCAACTATTGCTGACAAACACTAACAAGTTTGTTAATCGACAATACCTGTGTATGTGGATTGAGTATCATATGTGCGTATAATTATTGTAATTATACATCTACAATGCCCCACACATGTATATGTATGTGAATATGCATACCTGCAGCAATCTTCGCTTCTTCACCAGGCTCCAATGACTTAATAGCGCCAGCAAGTTTCTCAGGCTGTAACCATTTCTGAAGGTGATCCATGAGCTTTCTGATTCTTCTTCTGGACTTTCAAGCATCTTTAGTCGTAGCCTTGAAATGACCCGACTGCTGTTGTGATGGTGCCCGACATTCCCTAACAATATAACCAACCTTATTGTAATTATGACATTTTAGAGCTCCACCCTGCTTCTTGCGGCGGGGCTTTCTATGATGCATCATGCGGGGCTAAGGGTGGAGGGGGAGGGAGAGATGGTGAATATTGTATTGCTGGAATACAGTACATATGATATATTATTGGAAAAGTCCTCATGAGTTGTTTTACATTTTATATGCCTTCCATCTGCCTATACTAATAACTAATATGCAGTATAAGTATACTATGATAGATACCGCCTTCTTTCGCTACAGCAACAATCTCCGGTGTCCTACAAGTCAGAGACTTGAAGAACATCGCAATTATACGTGACCGGAGATCGGTGTACTGCTGAGTCTTGAACTCGGCTCATGCCATTGCCGTACAGAGAAGCTCGAGGCAGACTGTACGGAGGTTTGTTAGAGTGTTTGCCATCTTGGGACTCACTAACACCTGATAAGTACGTATAATATGTTATGATAGCATATAATAATTTATGATGGATTAAACACACAGTATACGAACGACAAACATAGACAAATACATTCTATATATATATTACATTACCAGAGATAAAGCTATTAAAATACTCACATTTTCATCGGCTTCTGTAATTTGTAGAGCGTCCTCCAGAAGAGTTTGAAGTTCAGGCCCTAGGTGGACGTAGTGCCAGGCAGAAATTTAGAGCCATCACAGTCCCGACCAACAGTAATAAGGAAACATTTATTTGCCGTATATTACACATGCAGTGAGATACGGCATCTTGCAGGGACACGTGATTGTGTGTGTAAGCGGTACGTGCGTGCGTGTGCGTCTGTATGTGTGTAATAACTACATGCATAAACATACCTGCTGCTCAACATGTTTAGTCCGGAGTGGACGAGCAATAAGCTGGTTAAGAAGAGGTTGATGAAGCGGCTCAAGGAGCTCGGAGACCTCGCTTCCGGTACGGCTAGCCAAGAGTGACAGGCATTTCCGCACAGTATGTGTAGCATTGGGATTAAACAGCTCCGCAGCTAAAACATCCACAACCCCTTCTCATTGTGTGCTTCATCTACGTTGTTTACTACCCGCAAAACTTGCTGATTAATCTTTGTTAGTATGTATATCTTACAAATGTTACGCACTAATGATATGATCGGCTTGCATGTTGTGGAAGCTTCTTGAGTACGTAAACCAAAGCACGTAAAGCTTTGACTTGGAACATGCACAAAGTGTCCACCGTAACCTAAACAGGACATGGTATAAACTTCTCTGCCGCTCTCTCTCTCTCTCTCACACACACATTCTTACTTTTCCAACCAAAACACCCAGACCCATGACACCCCCCATTGAGCCTGCTAAGCCTTGCCATAACAACAGTGAAGCAGCCTGGGCAGAGCGATTCTGGAAAACCGCAAGTTTACATATTATACTACAAATACAAACTAACGTGTCACCTGTAAATATGTTGAGACATGCTGCCTGTCCTCATTGGCAAGAACCACGACCAAAGCATCAAGGAAGATAAGAGGATCCCACAACACACAGTATGGTATACAGAGCATGGTATAAAACTGTTATCTTTATGGATCATGGCTGGCAACACTCTTCATACGATACACCACAACACACACACACTAATAGAATTAAGTTTCATATTCAATCTGATTACTTGCCTTAAATGCCGTACGCTTCCGTGCAGAGTTCATGTACGGCCTAATCACCCTTCATTCTGGGCTTCAACTTGATCCACAGTACCCAGCTTAATCTGGTAAGGCCTTAACTCAGACGTAAGTTCAATCACCTTTCTTATCATATACAAACAGAAAACTATTTAATCGTGACAAAAATCAAATAGAATATAAATATATATGTCAGTTACTTAATACCTGAAAGATATGTAGTCCTGTTGGTTAGCAAACGTTTAGAGTCTGGCTTAGGTACTGGGAACAAATACTTCAGTATATTAGACGTTCTCTCTCCAAGTGTTTTGCAAAAGATAAGTGCTTGTGTGTGAGATCAGGATATTCTCCCAGCTAGTTCAGTATTACAAGTATCTACATTCTTATACACGTCCTAAATTTACGGGTATAATAGTTACAAGGATATATGTATGCACACACACCTGTTATATGTGTGTGTGTGTCACACAAAGAAGATACCTTGGCGGTAAAATTGTCAAGTACTAGGTGTGAGGCCCTTCTTGTCTTTAATGTCGTGTCTTGTGACCTGTAACTCATGATGTGTATTACTAAAGCATAAAACACTCATGTATACTGGGCATAAGAGTTTAAGAGTTCAATAAAGAGTTAATTGATTACTCACCACGTTCATTAACCGAAATATGCAGTTGGACCATATGGTAGATGACATATTATTAACCCGTCCCCTATGCTCATGGACTAAGATTATATCAGTGAAATCGTGAGCACGACATGCTCCAATTATTTCTGAAATCACCTGAATAAAGAATGATGTTTAGCAAAATGGTATACATATAATACATGTATATTACATATGAAACTATATTTAAATATACTACCTGTCCACCACGGTTAACCCGTTGTGCATTTGGAAGCACAAACTTCAATTCCTGTCCCACGCAAACACAAACAACACACACCCACACGCGTGCGAAGGAGAAAAGTGTACCTTGACAAATTTCGTGAGCCGACTGCTGGGATCACGGGAAGTAGTAAGAAGAATCTTAGGATCTTTCTCTCCGGCATATGCATATTCAATCATCAGTATGAGTTGTTGGCTCTACAAACAAAAATCAGAGAAGTGCGTGCGTGTGACATGCACATACATGTTTGTGTGTTTTTGTTCCCTCCCTCCCTCCTCTCTCTCTCACACACACACGCACACACGCACACGCACACAGAGGGATGATACATGTGTATTTATAGATAGAACTAACCTACACACGCACAAGATACAAAACCCGATTGAAACCCTGATCATACCAGTACATATTACCTATAAGTCATATCTAAATATACAGTGTTATAGATAGCATATGCATAGTAATATGAACAATGATAATACCAACTCCATTTACCACAAAGTCCCTGTATATTGCTGTACTTAGGCCCAAGTGTTATCAAGTCCATACCTGCATACATATATAACACGTTGGCTCTCTCTCTCTCTCTCTCTCTCTCTCTCTCTCTCTCTCTCTCTCTCTCACACACACACACACACACACACACACACAGAGCATACCCATCTACGGCAGTTAAGTTATTGATATACACATTGAAGATCCTCTGGTACGTTTTATCAAAATAGAGCTCCGCAAAATGCAGACGAATTAAGTACACAGAAGCCGGTTCCGTACACAGAAGCTGGGCTATATACAATGTAACACGACCGTACACGTGTTTATACACATACATTCACACACACATACATACATGGAACGTCTTTTGTGTCTGCACTCATGTCCTGTGTGGGACTACCAGAAGCAGCACCCTCGAGGAAGGATTGGTCCGTTGACCAGGGACGGCGCTGACTGTTGTTGGCTGCGCCACCGACATTGAGCCTGTACATTGTTTGGAGGGCCAAGTGGGTAAACCCGAAATTTGTCTGCCCTTGACCGACAAGAATAACATCATCCTCAAGTGCATCCTCAGGCATGGACATTAGCTGTATTCCATTTACATATGTCAATGTCAAAAGAGTGCGTGCGTGCGTGTGTGACCAAATGAAATACAGTGTTTATGATATACATAGTAATACACACACACACACACGTATATATGCTATATATACACACATCTCTCTCTCTCTCTCTCTCTCTCTCTCTCTCTCTCTCTATCTATCTATCTATCTATCTATCTATCTATCTATCTATATATATAATTATATATATATATATATATATATTAGAGAGAGAGAGAGAGAGGCGCGCGTGTTTGCGTCTTTTAACTTGTTAACCTACACACTCTGTGTGTGTGTGTTGGGAGGGGATATATAAGAAAAAACAGCAAGAGCTATATGCATGGGTATCTGTCTGTGAGTCGTGGAAGGGGCTGTCATGTATACTCTCCCTCTCTCTCTCTCTCTCACACACACACACACACACGTGTATATGCGTTTTAACTTGTTAACCTACACACGGTGTGTGTGTTGGGATATATAGAAAAACAGCAAGTCGTGGAAGGGGCTGGCATGTATATACTCTCTCTCTTTCTCTCTCTCTCTCTCCCCACATACCTGTGTAGCATTCACGTATGCAAAGCTGCCGTCAAAGACAAGAACCAACTGAGGCCGGTCAACAAAGAGGGAATATTCCCCGAGATTCTATCGGATTCCAGGATCCGACAAGAACCGAGAAGTTAGCCTGAGCCGGATCGAACCCACCGGCGGAGACTGTCAACAGGGACAGCGGGAAAGCAAAAGAAATAAGCTCCCTCATCTGCACTCTGGCAGTGAGATATGGGATTTGAGAGGGAAGATTGGGATTCTGGGTGGATGTGTTAACTGAGATTCCTGCAAATGTGAATGTGGGATTGTCTGGGATTCACCTTGCCATTATATGTTTTATTAAGCAACAAATATAACTTGAATATCCTGTGTCTAATAGACATTAATATATTATGTATATAACAATATTATATGCTCACCTGTAGCACTTACCTCCAAGTTTGCCAAGGCGTTTGCGGTGCTTTATATCCCATATATATGGCTTGGGCCAGTGTGAGAATGAGTTCCGGTACAGCATTCGCCATGCTTGGCTCTAAAAACTCTGGGTTTAGCTGTCGATCCAGTACTCAAGCGTTCTATATCCTCGCTGAACGAGCTCGTCGTTGCCTATAAATAAGCTTAGCATGGAACTTATAAGTGCATGATAGTAAACAATAAAACAACATTAACACAACTTGTATATATGTAAGTATATTATACCTTTAAGAGCGAGACATAAAAGGCTTCATAAGTCGTGGTAAGTGGGGAAGAAGGGAACTTAAAGCTCCGCGATTAAATCTGTCATGTCTGTTCCACTCGGTCCCTCGATCGTTGCCAGTAGCATGTTAAGACATGGTTGCTACGGAAAAGAACATCGAACTTTCCCCAGTTAATGATCGAAACATAATCCTCATTAATCGCAGGTACCAATGCTTAATGTACATTATATGAACAAGACTGTATTAGATGCTTAGAGTACTGTTGCTAGCATATGTATTGTATAATAAACAAGATAATAAACTGTCACTATAACCATGGCCTTTCTTATATGTAGTGATAGGATATAATAAACATTAAGTTAGATACAAAATGGATATATATTATAATGTAAATGCGCAGCTAGATCAGTACATTACGTAATGGATACTGTAAATATAGCTAATCAAAACTAACCATTCCGATAAATACACACACACACACAAAAGTACGGATGTGTATCAATGGGTTTGTCGACTTCTACAGCGTTCTTCAAGAACACGCTCACACTCCTGCGGAAACTTTGCAACAGTTACAAAAAGATATCTGAAGAGTTTGTGTGTGTGTGTGTAGGAAATTAAGATACTCTGATAGGGAAGATTACATTTATAATAACCCCTGAAATTTATCATATTTACATATATACCCTCGATTTCGATGCTGTCTCGCACTTCCGTGGCAAGGTGATGCCTATGTTGCATTGCTACACAAAAACAAGGCACAGAAAAGTAAGTGAAGAAAATAAATTTGTTTTTATGTATAAAATCGTGATTTTATGCCGAAACTTGGTGTCCTTGACATTTTCAAAGCATGTTTTTATGTAGAAATAGACATTCTTAAGGAGAAATTCGCAGAAATAAACGAAAAATCGATGATTTCGTGCAGAAAAAAACTTGCGATCAGAGAGGGTTTTCAAAACCCTAAATGCTCTTGGATTATCATAGACTCTGACGTGTCAATAGACAAGTAAATATATAATCATTTTTATAATAAATTTATTAGTCCACTTAATAACATTTAAGGATTTTAAATTAACAGGTCCGAGGATGTGTGTTATTAAGTTAATTAATGATAATTTTAAGCTAGTTTAGATAATTTACCTTTTATTTAAAAAGCTATGTTGTAATCCTTAATAATTTACTAAATAATAAGATTTGTAAGTTTCCAAATCTTTACTGTACAAATGTACAATTATGTCCGTTGAACAGTTAACGTTATAAAAAAACCTTAAATGTTCATATAAAATGTCATTTTGGGAGCCTAATGTGTTGTTTCAATGTTAATAATATATTCATGTATATAAACATTTGTTCATGTACATTTATGTGTCAAAAAAAAAAGAGAGAATATTTACTTAAAATTAATTTTTAAATGAAATAAATTAAGTTTCATCCTTTTTCCATTTCTTGTTTAAACAAATTTTTATATTCTAGACCACTTATATGAAACCATTTTTGACTTTGTAAAACTTTCAAAAATTGGTTGTGCTTCATTCTTATAAAAGGCAATTGAGCCGTTGTCTTTGATATTGAAGAAGAGGTATAACCCACAATCTTCTAGAGCAATACATTATTTTTATTAACAAAATGAGATTTTGAGATCATCTATCATCTTCAGTATTGATGATGGAATATGCACATGATGAGACAAAATTTGTAACTTTACAAAAGTATGCATCATTCTTAGTATTTAAAGAGTGCATGGATTCAAAGAATTATAAATTTGTTAAGACAACAAAATTGATTCCTTTTCAAAGTATAATATTAAAAAATAATTAAACTTTATAATTTTTTAGGACCACGATGATGTATAACCTTAAAAAGTTGTGAGTTACCTTTGGTACATCTCAAAAGGTTATAAATTTGATTTTCTTTTTAAAGGTACAATTTTAATTTCAGAACACATGACTTTTTAAGCCATGCATCATGCGCATAATTTAGGGTAAGGTTAATATATACCTTGAAAAATAAATTGAATTTACAATTTTCTAATCTTCACACTTCGAACTTAGCTAAGGCAAAAAATTAATATGTATTTTAAAAAGAGAATTGTTAATTCAATTTCGTTTTTAAGTTATATCATTTTTAATATACAATATTAACTTACTCTAACTAGGTTTGAATTCATAATGACATGAAAGGGTCTCAATTAAATTTCTTTTTTAAATTATAAAATTAATTTTATTATAACAAAATTCAAACTTGTAACCTTATAAGGTTATGTACCAAATAAACCTAGATGTGCATGCCCAAAAGGTTGCAAATTCAAATCATTTTTAAAGTTACAATATTAATTTTGCCTTAGCAAGATTTGTTTAGGACATGTACCATTTTTAATGTCGATCATTCAAGAATTTAATTTCTTTTTCAAAGGTAATATTAACTTAGTTGATGCATATATGTATATAATTTCATAGGTTGACCAATTAATAAATTAAATTGTTTAAACTTCAGAAATTGGTTAACCAAATTGTTTAAACTTCTTTGGGCCATGCATGCATAGAAACACACACACATATAAGATTGTATATACCCACAACTTCACACACACACATATATAAGATTGTATAATACTCATAACTTTAAAAGGTTTTATATATGTTCAAGTGCATACACATGAGCATGTATGCATATACATCTGTATATGGACACACATATTATAACACAACATTAGTTAATTCAATTCTTTATTAATTAAAGAATTTTTAGAAAATTAAGTCATAAAACATATTTGAATAAATATGTTTTCTTTTTATATAAAAGAAACTATACGGTGGTAATAAAGATTCCATATTCTGGCTATTGAATTATTATTCATGAATCATGAAATTATTATTATACAAGTAATGTACAAGTTTCAATGTAATATTAGTCCTCTCCTAACTCTTCCTAGGACTAGTGCAAGAGAGCCCTGTATAAAAAACATGACATTAAAAATTATGTATATCACATTTATCTTATTATATTTACTTATTAAATTTCACATGCATGAAACTGATGAACTCGAATGTATATTCCATACGTGCATGCATGATTTCAACAATTTTTAACATCCGACCTATTTATAATAGATATTATGACATGGACACAATATTTATTGTAAAGATTAATCTGAATTTTACATGTTAAAATTTAAATAATATTAGAATATATATTAGTCTTATAAATACATTTTTACATAGTAATAAGTTGGATGGGTTACATGTCAAGAAATAATACATATAATACTCAAGATTAGATATTGTCTAAAAAAATCATTTGAAAAAGTTTCACAAAATTTTAAAAAGTTTATAAAAATTCCCAAATAGTCTTTGTCCGCAAAGATACACAAATATGTACATAAACGTGTTTTTGTGTTCATTTACAATAACACACTAGTTTTAATACATAAAATTTAATTAAAAATAATAAAAAGAAATGCAAGTATGTTTCAGATATGTAAATACTCTTTATTATTTAAATTATTATTTACATATAAATGGAAATCTAGGTTTCGACAAGACATGGGATAAATATATTTTTTTCAACTTTACATTTTGTTTATAAAATTTTAATAGTACAACAAGTTATTTTAAGAAAATAAAATGTAATACATTAAGAAATCATATTCCCAATTAAGATAAATCATTATAGTTTAACTTAATAATTATTTAAATCTTATTTCTTTAAGTGTACATATAATTATTATATATTATTATATGGTCTACATGTTATTACATTTGTTTTTACTATTTTTATATTAATTTCAAAAAATAATCATGATTACTTATGTACTATTAATATTAAGATAATATATATATTTTTATCATCTCTTTTATGTATAATTATCTTAATTTCAACATTTATGAAATCCATATAAATTTTTTAAAAACAAATGTATTAATTTATATAAAATGTGTTTCAACAATTAATGAAACGAAGATAAAATAGTTTGGGTGTTATGATGTAAATTCTCTTGTTCTTTTATTTATTTTAGAAGTAATATAAGAATATCAATGTAAAACAAAAAAAAAAAAAAAATAATAAATAAATACCTAACAAATGTTCAAACATAAAATATTTATATGTACATTTAAGAGGTAAATGTAAATGAACTATAAAGTTTAATTAAAAGAAACTATCTTTTTATAATATATAAAGAGTAATAATGTGATCCAATTATAGCTTCGAAAATAATATTTAATTATTTGAATTATAATAAAATAATCTTTTTAACTTGGTTTTATTTTTTAAAATATATTTATTGTAATCTATTCAATTTTATATCAATTTTATGTTACTTTTTTTATTTTGTAACTATAGGGATAAAGATTCATTAATGTATATTTTTATATAATTCAATATAAATTTTATTTAAGTAGTTGTTGTTATCATACCCATTTATATTACACATAATATAAAAGATAGTATTATTTCTTAATGATGCAAAAATTAAATTTAAAAAAAATTAAAACTCAAAAAATATATATTAATATAATTTTTGACATGCATTATTAAATATGTCTTTAACATATAAGGACTTATTGTATTTTTTAATTTTAAATAAATTAAAAAATAGTTCATCAATTACAGAAAATCTTTTATATCCTTACAATTTTATCCAGCCTCACCATTTATTAATAGTTATTTATTATATCAATGTATATATACACATTTACACATAAGTATGCAAAATAATATATTAGATTATTTTATATTATAACGACGAGAGTGTATATTTATATCATACCTGAAACAACTTCATACCAGAACTTTAATACCGCTCGAAAATAATCAACATTAAATAATAAGATTTAATTTAGATTATTTTTATATATACATTTTATTATAATTTGTTCAATTTTACTTTAGTTTTTGTGGGAATAAAGATTTTTAAATGTATTTTGATATATATATATATATAAATAATTCAATATGAATTCTCTATTTAATGAGTAATAATTGTTAAAATATAAATAACACATACCCATTTACATTTATACATAAACACAAGATAATATATAAAAGAACTAAAACTCAAAAGGAAATACAACATATTAATATAATCTTTATGGCATGAGTTATTAAATTGTGTTTAACATAGAAAGGACCTAGTGTGACAAATGTTATTTTTTTAATTTTAAACTAATTAGAAAAAAACCTAATTACTTTTCTATTTTGTAAGCATGAAGATAAAGATTCCTTAATTTATTTTTTAGATTCTCCATTATAATTACCATTTAATAAGTAATTGTTATCGTACTAATGTATGACATGCCCATTTATATTCACATAAATACTCAAGATAATATTATATCATAAGAATTTCATAAAGATATAAGAGTACAACATATTAATATAATTTTTATGGCATGCATTATTAAAATGTCTTTAGCATATAAGGACTTAATATGTTAGAATATATATTCTTACTTTTAAACAAATTAAAAAAGAGCTAAGTAATTGTAAAAATTCATTTATATACTTAAGTATTTATCCGACCAATAGTTGTTATCATACCAATTATGACATATACATTTATGCATATACAAAATAATATATTATTTTATAAGGGTATAATGGATTATCAAAGATGTCTTTACTATAGGAATGACATCATGTGTGAGCACTATCTTTCTCTTTAAATAATTAAGTGAAAACATTATTATAATCTTAAGAAAAACTTAAATCCATGACATCACAGGCCATGAAACTTTTATTACATTCATATAAATTAATTAGATAATTACTTGTTTAATCTTTGTTTCATTATGTTAAGTCACAATGTGTAACAATGAAACTCATTTTACATTTTATGACCAATTAGAGCCTACACAATGTGTAATAATGTTTATGAATTTAGAGCCCATGATCGTTAGTTACTTAGGTCATTGACACTAACTCTCTTTTTTAATGTGAAATGTACACACATGATTACTCTCATGGCTCATGACTAATCAAACCAAGGTTAAAAGAGCATCTTTAATATCAATTATTATAATCCATGATAAATTACATTATTTATTATGTGAACTAGCAATTACTTATTTAAACCCTCATTTTAATTACGATTAACATATGATGTAAGACATAACCATCATTTTATTTCTAAAAAACATCCCACATAATTTTTTTTCATTTTTAAACATAGAATTTATTTGAAACAATATTTTAAATATGATGAAAATATTTTGAAAAACAATATTATACAATATAAAAGAATATTTGAAAGACATAATTAAATATTCTATATTAAAAAAGAATATTGAAAATGGCTAACATGCAACAAAACTTCATACATGAGGCCTACCTTTTAAGGTATGATGGTCCTTTGTATCTCTTTAAGGGCAAAATAAATTTAACACAAGTCTTAAGATGTTACACAAGAGTGTTAATAGGTGGGGATGACTATTTTGCATGCTAGCGTTGCGCATTAGGAGCATGCAACCGTACATATTATATGGAGAATATTTTTCTAATCTCACCTCAATGCTAAGGATTAGTAAAGTAACAATGTTCCTAAATAATATAACTTTTTGGTGTTGACACTTTAGGTACTCATAGGAGATAGAATATGGGATAAATGAAGGATGTTATTTATGATAGGGTCTAGGAAGTGATTTGGATTGAGATTAAAGGATCAATTGAAGACCTAAAACAAGGGACACTTAAATAATATATGATTTAGACTTAACTATTCCAGCTAAAATACTAGTTTATGTTAAAATGGAATAATATGATAATTAATAATGTGAAACCAATTACAAATTGATGTCTATACATGTGTTCATGGAAAATACATAATACACAATGTCACGACCCGATACAAGATACAGGATACAGGTTACAGGATATTCCTATCGGATATTCTTATAGGATATGCCATAGGATATGCCTAGAGGATAAGGGACATGTTAACTCATCTTAGCCTTGCATGCATGCAGCCACTTTTAGATGCATGCAACCACTTTTAACACTCATGCCTAGATTAGCTCTTGGAGTTGTGAGCATAAAAGCTCCGACCTAATTGTTGTACAATCAGTTACTATTAACACCAGTCTTACTACGATCAATCTTGTCTTGTCTTGTTCTTGTCTGGCTCCTTGCTTCTTATTCTCTCCTTGTCTCGCTCCTGGATCCTGTCCTGTTCCTGTTTTGTTTGATCTTGTCCTGCACCTTCCTGTCTTGCTCCCGGATCCTATCCTGTTCCTATCTCTCCCGATCCTATCCTGTTCCTGTCTTGCTCTTGAGATCTTAGTTCATGTCCTGCTTCTCTGTCCTGCTCCTGAGTCAAGCCTTCTTGTTCTTGGAATCTTGCTCTTTGTCCTGTTCATGAGTCAAGCCTTCTTATTCTTGGAATCCTACTCTCTTCTTGGTTCCTAGATCGTGGCTTGACAGTTTGATAGTAACTCCTTCCATAACTTCCCAGTTTCTAGCTACTTTTTTTTCCCTTGATTCTTTTCCTTTGTTTTCCTCCTTTTTCTTTCATAAATCATGGCTGATTTTGAGCACTTTCAACGCGATCACCAAATGTTGCTTCATGAGCTGGCCACGTTGCACCAAGTGGTCACCGATTGCAAGGTTCCACCAACGCGGTGCATGCAGCTACTGATGCATCCTCCAAGGCTGCTACGCAGGCTCTCTCTCAGGCATTGGTGATCTCTCTTCATTGAACTTTTCTTCGGAGCCGAAGATTAACATGCCAGAAAAGTTCAGTGGTAATCGTGCTGATTTCAAGGTTTTCTGAATCAGATTCGGCTCTTGATCCGCATGCAACCACGCTGCTACTTGACTGATGCACAAAAGGTTGGCCTTTTGGCATCCTTACTAAGTGGATCTCCACGGGCTTGGGTTGCCCCCTTGCTGGAGCGTGACGACCCATTGATAGAATACTTTGAAGATTTTGTGGCTGCCTTTGAAGCCTCCTTTTGGAGATCTTAATAAGTACCGTTTCACATGTACGAAGTTACGAAAGCTCACTCAAAGATCCCGACCAGTTTTCGTTTATGCATCCGAATTTCAGCAATTTGCACGAATTCCATGGGACGAGACTGCATTGATCGAACACTTCTGTTTTGGGTTGAGGGATGACGTGAAGGACCTTCTTCTTATGTTACGGATGCCCAAACATTAGCGGAGATCATGCAACAAGTTTTGTGCGAACAACTGTTTGTTCGAGGGTTGTCAGGAAAGATCCCGTCAGCAGTTCCTGCAAACCAATCCTGCAGTTATGGTACATGTTCCTGCACCACCTTCTGTATGAAAGTTGAGAAATCCAAGCGTGGTTCTCTTTCTGCTGCTAGAAGCAACGTTGCCGTAGTGAAAACCTATGCTTGTATTGTGGTGAAGCAGACACAAGGTGCAGGAATGTCCTATTAAAGCCAAGAAGTTAAAATGCGTGAAGTGAAGCTGAAGTTCAATCGGAAACTTCAATGTTCACTTCGTCTAGGAGCTGCGAAGTTGGACGTAGGTGCATGCTCCATTGGTGCTACTCATACCATTCCATCACTCAAGTTTTCTGTACACATTATTAATAATCAAGAGCTCAAGGAGTTTGCCCTGTTAGACACTGGTGCAAATGCATGTGTCAAGCCACGATCTAGGAACCAGGAAGAGAGTAGGATTCAAGAAACAGGACGGCTTGACTCAGAAGCAGGACTGAGAGCAGGACAGGAACTAGGAATAAGACAAGAACATGACGGGATCCAGGAGCAAGACAGGAAGGCACAGGACAGGATCCAGGAACAAACAGGAACAAGGACGGGATTGGGAGCAAGACAGGAATAGGACAGATCCAGGAGCGAGGCAGGAGCAGAACAGGATCAGAGCGAGACAGGAGCAAGACATGATCCAGGACCGAGACAAGAGAGAACAAGAAACAAGGAGCAAGAAAGAAAAGACAAAACAAGAATGATCGTAGTAAGATTGTGTTAATAGTAACTAATTGTACAATTAGGTCGGAGCTTTTATGTTCACAACTCCAAGAGCTAACTAGGCATGAGTGCTAAAAGTGGTTGCATGCAACTAAAAGTGCTGCATGCATGCAGAGGTAAGGTGAGTCCACATGTCCCTTATCCTCTAGCATATCCTGTGGCATATCATGTAGGAATATTCTACAACTCGTATCCTGCATCCGGAATCCTGTATCCTGTATTGGGTCGTGACAACACCTCCTCCTAAAGACGAGTTCCACGAGTCTTGGGACCTAGTTTAGTAGGATAATGCCGATGGAAGGCAGTAACCTTGGAAGAAGCATGGAGTAAGTTGGATGCAAGTTCCAAGTGCGATTAGTAGGTAAATAACCTTTCCAATCCACCAAGTATTGGAGTTGGCGGTTGTCACAAAACCCGTGCAGGATACAGGATACAGGATGCAGAATTTCGGATAAGGATACGGGTTACAGGATATGCCTGCAGGATATTCCTACAGGATATACCTATAGGATATTCCTATAGGATATGCTACAGGATATGCCTAGAGGATAAGGGAACTATTCTTAGCTCATGACTAGATTAGCTTGGAGTTTGAGCATAAAAGCGACCCTAATTGTGTACAATTAGTTACTATAACACACAGTCTTTTACGATCATCTTGTTTTGTCGCTCCTTGCCTCCTGCTCTTGTCTTGTTCCTGTCTCTCCTGGATCTATCCGGTTCCTGTCTTGCTCCTGAATCTTGTCCTGTTCTTGTCTTGCTCCTGAATCCTATCTTATCCTGATTCCTGAGGTCCCAGTTCCATTCTACTATCTTGCTCCTGGATCTTATCCTGATCCTGATCTGTCCTATTCCTGAGTCAAGCCTTCCTATCCCTGGAATCTTACTTGCTTCTTGGTTCCTGGATCGTGCTTGACAGTTTGATAGTAACTGCTTTCATAGCTCTCCGTTTCCCAGCTACTTTTTTTCCCTGATTCTTTTCCTTCGTTTTTCTCCTTTCTTTCTTTCATAAGATCATGCTGATTTTGAGCACTTCAACGTGAGCACCAAATTGCTTCATGAGCTGGCACTTTCGCCAAGTGGTCACCGATCTGCAAGCTCCACCCATGCGGCACATGCAGCTGCTGATGCATCCTCCAAGGCTGTGCGCAGGCTCTCTCTTAGCATCGGTGGTTCCTTCTTCATCGAACTTTTCTCCGGAGCCGAGATCAGCATGCCAGAAAAGTTCAGTGGCAACCGTGCCGATTCCAAGGTTTCCTGAATCAGATTCGACTCTTGATCCGCATGCAACCACGCCGCTACTTGACGGATGCACAAAAGGTTGGCCTTTTGGCATCCTTACTAAGTGGATCTCCACGAGCTTGGGTTGCTCCCTTGCTGGAGCGTGACGACCATTGATTGGAGGACTTTGAAGGTTCGTGGCTGCCTTTGAAGCCTGTTTTGGAGATCCTGATAAGTACCGTTCTACATGCACCAAGTTACGGAGGCTCACACAAGGATCCAGACCAGCTTCAGTTTATGCATCCGAATTCCAGCAATTGTGCACAAACATTCCATGGGACGAGACTGCGTTGATCGAAACACTTTCGTTTTGGCTAAGGATGATGTGAAGGACCTTCTCCTAACATTACTGGATGCTCAAATGTTAGCGGAGATCATACAACAGGTTGTTCGCTGCGACAACCGTTTGTTCGAGCGCCGTCAGGAAAAATTCCGTCAGCAGTTCCTGCCAACGAATCCTGTAGCCGTAGCACATGTTCCTACGACACCTTCTAGAGCAGTTCCTATGGAGGTTAACAAATCCAAGCGTGGCCCACTTTCAACTGCTGAGAAGCAACGTCGTCGGGTGAGAACCTAGCTTGTATTGTGGTGCAGCAGGACACAAGTGGCGGAATGTCCTAATAAAGCCAGAACGTTCAAGACGCGTGAAGCGAAGCTGAAGTTCAGTCGGAAAACTTCAATGTCCACTTCGTCTAGGAGCCCGCGAAGTTGGACGTAGGTGCAGGCTCCATTGGTGCTGCTCATACCATTCATCACTCAAGTTTCCTGTACACATTCGCCTTAATAATCGAGAGCTCAAGGAGTTTGCCCTGTTAGACACTGGTGCAAATGCATGTTTTATGGATGACACTTTGCAGCTCAGCATGGCATTCCGGTGGTGAAGTTGAAGCGTGCATTCCTGTAGAGGTGGCCGATGGTCGTTTGATTGCTTCTGCGCAGTTACCCACGCTACACACCTCTCTCTTGCAATCATGGTGCATTCAACTGTTCGATTTCCTTCAACTTGATCAAGACTCGGTCGACTCCCATCATTTTTGGCATGCCATGGTTCGTTGTTGCAAATCCGCAGATCGACTGGAGGTCTAGGACGCTCACGTTTTCCTCTCCAGCAGCCAGGATCAACCTGTACCTTCCTGCGTGCAGGATACATCCTTGGTGTCTGAGGCAGTACAAGCTACAGGATTGACCGTGCCTGTTCCTGTACCAGTGTTGAAGACTCCTCCTCGACAGGATTCACCTCATGTCAGTTCCTCAGCACATCCGCAGGCTCTCTCCACTCCTGTAAGTTTGCGGGTCCTGTACAGGGTTCTTCCAATCCTGTATCAGTGTCGAAGGTTCCTCCTCAACAGGATCCACCTCCTGTTGGTTTCAGCACACTCACAGGCTTCCTCACTCCTGTGCACCACGGACTTCTGTACAGGATTCTTCCAATCCTGTACACTCGTCAACATCCACACAGGTTTCTCCCAATCCTGCTCTTTTGTTACTCTGCTTCTGTTCCACCCCCCAAGATCCTTCCTCTTTTTCAGTCACAGCTCCCTCCTCTCCTCTCCGAGTTCTTACCACTACCATGCATGAACTTACCACTGATCCTGCTCCTTTCCACCTTTTTGCCTTTCAAGTAACTCCTACGTCCTCTTCTACCTTTCCTGTGTCTGACTCTCCTGTTTTTCAATCTCCTTCGCTACTCCTTCTCTCCTCCTTCTTCTCTACCATCCAAGTACCACGACTTTAAGGACGTTTTTGACAAGCACAAGGCTACAGTTCTTCCTGTTCACAGGTCCTACGACTGTCCTATTGATCTTGCAGAAGGAAAGACTCCACCGTTCGGACCGATTTACGCATTGTCACCCACAGAGTTGGAGGTTCTTCGCCAGTACATCGAGGACAACTTGGCATCCGGCTTCATTCGTCACTCAAAGTCCCCTGCAGGAGCGCCTATCTTCTTTGTCAAGAAGAAGGATGGGAGCTTACGTTTGGTTGTGGACTACAGGGGTTTGAATCAAGTACCATTCGGAATCGGTACCCGTTGCCATTGATCCCGGAACTTCTCGATCGGCTGCGAGGAGCAAAGGTGTTCACGAAGATCGACTTACGAGGGGCCTACAACCTTGTACGGATTCGTCCGGCGATGAGTGGAAGACTGCCTTTCGTACAAGGTATGGACACTTCGAGTACACGGTGATGCCTTTCGGCCTTACCAATGCCCCAGCCGTGTTCCAACACATGGTGAACGACATCTTTCGTGACTTCTTGGACCAGTTTGTGGTGATCTACCTCGACGACATTTTGATTTTCTCCAAGGACCAGGCGGCACATGACAAGCATGTACGGTTTTCTACAGCGGCTTGCAGCATGGCTGTATGCGAAGTTGGAGAAGTGTTTTTTCGATAGGGATTCTGTGGAGTTCTTGGGCTACATCGTCTCTCCTGCTGGCGTTTCCATGGACATGCACAAGGTGAAGACCATCGTGGAGTGGGAGAGGCCCAAGTCTGTACGAGATGTACAATGTTTCCTTGGCTTTGCAAACTTCTACAGGCGGTTCATACAGGACTTCTCCAAGCGTGTACTTCCACTCACGGAACTCACCAAGCGCACAGAGGTTTTCTCTTGGTCCGACAAGGCGGAACATGCATTCACAACACTCAAGGACACCTTCACGACAGCTCCGATTTTAGCACATCCTGATCCTTCTCGTCCTTTCTTCGTTGAAGCAGATGCCTCGGATTTTGCAGTAGGATCCGTCCTATCAAGTTGGAGAGGACAAGTTGCTTCATCCTGTAGCTTTTCACTCTCGTAAGTTCCTTCGGCGGAGATCAATTACGAGATTCATGACAAGGAACTCAAGGCCATTGTGGATTCGTTTGGGGGCGGCATTTCCTGGAAGGTGCTGCACATCCTGTACAAGTTCTTACGGATCACAAGAACCTGGAGTATTTTCAAACGGCTCGAGTTCTCAGTCGGCGACAGGCTAGGTGGGCGGAGTTCCTATCACGTTTTGACTTCGTCATGTCTACAGGCCCGGTTTTCGGAATGGCAAGGCGGACGCATTGTCTAGGCGCTCTTACCTTGCACCAAGCCCGGGCGATCCTGCATTTGACTGTCAAAGGCAAGTGTTGTTGGGTCCTGATCGATTCCGGCTTGCGGCACTGCAGGTTCATCAGGCTCCAGCAATTCAACACTCCTACAGGACGTCCGTTCGCAGTTGGCTACAGACGACTTGGCAAAGAATGTGTTCTCACACATTCATCCTGACGTTGCAAGTTCCTCTTCCTCCAGTTCCCGTCCAGACTACAACCTGTTCACCATACAGGATGGACTCCTGTACCGGGAAGGTCTCCTGTACGTTCCTGTTGGTGTTTGCAGGACTCGTGTGGTACAGGATTGTCATGATACCCCGGCTACAGGACATTTTGGTGTGGCCAAGACAGTTGAGTTGGTGACTCGCAACTATTGGTGGCCTGGGTTGCGAGGTTTTGTGGAAAGGTTTGTACGGAGTTGTGACACCTGCAACAGGTCGAAGATGCCTCGTCATGCACCCTCTGGTCTTCTTCGTCCTCTTCCTGTTCCTTCTGCTCCTTGGAGATCCATTTCTATGGATTTCCTCACAGATCTTCCTCCTTCTCGTGGATTCGATGCAGTTCTTGTGGTGGTTGACCGTTTCACCAAGCAGGCTCATTTCCTACCCTGCAACAAGACAGCTACAGGTCAGACAACTGCTGAGTTGGTGATCCGTGAGTGTTCCGACATCATGGTCTTCCTGAGAGCATTTTTTCCGATCGAGGTCCACAATTCATGTCCAAGTTTTGGCGAGAGCTTCTTCGGAGTCTACAGGTTAAAGCGGATCTTTCTTCAGGATATCACCCGCAAACTGATGGCAGTCAGAACGCACAATTCAGACCTTGGAGCAATATCTTCGTTGCTTCATCAGTTACCAACAGGATAATTGGTTGGACCTTCTTCCTATGGCGGAGTTTGCCTACAACAACTCCATTCACGCATCTACAGGACAGACACCTTTCTTTGCTCTTACAGGCCACCATCCACGTTTTGACTTTGCTCCTCCGCTTCTCCTTCTTCCGCTCCTGCAGTACAGGATCGTCTCAGCATCTTCGCAGGTACAGGATGATCTCCAGGTTCATCTTCAGCAGGCACAGGAACGGTACAAGCATCATGCTGATGCTCACCAAGCCGGCACCTGCATACAAGATTGGTGATCTCGTGTGGCTTCTTCGTCGACACATTCGCACCAACAGGCCTTCTTCTAAGTTGGATTTTCAACGATTGGGCCCTTACAGGATCGTGGCGGAGGTAAATCCTGTAGCTTTCCGACTCGAGTTACCATCTACGGTGAAACTTCATCCTGTGTTTCACACCTCCTTGTTGGAGCCGTATCATCCTTCTTCTCTTCCTGGTCGTGCTTCTTCTCCTCCCCCTCCTGTGGTCATTGCTGGTGAACCTGAGTACGAAGTTGCAGCCATCCTTGATTCTCGTCTTCATCGCCGCCAACTTCAATACTTGGTGGATTGGAAAGGTTATTTGCCTACCGATCGCACTTGGGAACCTGCATCCAACTTACTCCATGCTTCTTCCAAAGTTGCTGCCTTCCATCGGCATTATCCTGCTAAACCAGGTCCTAAGACTCGTGGAACTCGTCCTTAGGGAGGAGGTGCTGTCACAACCCGATACAGGATACAGGATACAGGATGCAGGATTTCGGATACAGGATACGGGTTACAGGATATGCCTGCAGGATATTCCTACAGGATATACCTATAGGATATTCCTATAGGATATGCCTATAGGATATGCTACAGGATATGCCTAGAGGATAAGGGACACTATTCTTAGCTCATGACTAGATTAGACTCATGACTAGATTAGCTTGGAGTTGTGAGCATAAAAGCTCCGACCTAATTGTTGTACAATCAGTTACTATCAACACCAGTCTTCTACGATCATTCTTGTTCTTGTCTTGTTCTTGTTTTGCTCTGTCTCCTGCTCTTGTCTTGTTCCTGTCTTCTCTGGATCCTTCTTCCTGTTGCTCCTGATCCTGTTCCTATTCTGTCTGTTCCTGATCCTGTCTTACTCCTGATTCCTGAGTCCAGTTCTATTCTGCTATCTGCTCCTGCATATCCTGATCCTGGATCGTCTGTCCTGAGTCAAGCCTTCCTGTCCCTGGAATCTTACTTGCTTCCTGGTTCCTGGATCGTGGCTTGACAGCGGTGATGAAGACAAGAATCAAGGATGGCTAACTTCGTACTCAGGTTCATTGTCAATGACCACAGGAGGGGAGGAGAAAAAGACGACCGGGAGAGAAGAAGGATGATACGGCTCCAAAAAGAGGTGTGAAACATAGGATGAAGTTTCACCATAGATGGTAACTCGAGTCGGAAAGTTATAGGATTGACCTCCACCACAATCCTGTAAGGGCCCAATTGTTAAAAATCCAACTTAGAAGAAGGCCTGTTGGTGCGAATGTGTCGACGAAGAAGCCACACGAGATCACCAATCTTGTATGCAGGTGGGACGATGAGCATCAAATATGCTTGTATATTCCTGTGCCTGCTGAAGATGAATCTGAAGATCATCCTGCACCTGACGAAGATGTTGGAGATGATCATGTACTGCAGGAGCGGAAGAAGGAGAAGCAGGAGGAGCAAAGTCAAAACGTGGATGGTGGCCTGTAAGAGCAAAGAAAAGTGTTTGTCCTGTAGATGCGTGAACAGAGTTGTTGTAGGTAAACTCCGCCATTGGAAAAAGGTCCAACCAGTTGTCCTGTTGGTAACTAATGAAGCAACAAAGATACTGTTCCAAGGTCTGAATTGTGCGTTCAGACTGCCCATCAGTTTGCGGATGATATTCTGAAGAAATATCCGCTTTAACCTTTAGACTCCGAAGAAGCTCTCGCCAAAACTTGGACATGAATTATGGACCTCGATCGGAAACAATACTCTCAAGAAGACCATGATGTCGGACACTTCGGATCAGCAACTCAGCAGTTGTCTGACCTGTAGCTGTCTTGTTGCAGGGTAGGAAATGAGCATGCTTGGTGAAACGGTTAAACACACAAGAACTGCATCGAATCCACGAAAAGGAGGAAGATCTGTGAAGAAATCCATAAAAATGGATCTCTAAGGAGCAGAAGGAACATGAAGAGGACGAAGAAGACCAGGGTGCATGATGAGGCATCTTCAACTTGTTACAAGGGTCACAACTCCGTACAAACCTTTCCATAAAAACTCGCAACCCAGGCCACCAATAGTTGCGAGTCACAACTCCACTGTCTTGGCCACACCAAAATGTCTTGTAGCCGGAGTATCATGACAATCCTGTACCACATGAGTCTTGGAAATACCAATAGGAACATACATGAGACCTTCTCGGTACAGGAGTCCATCTTATATGGCGAACAACTTGTAGTCTGAACGAGAACTGAAGGAAGAGGAACTTGCAATGTTAGAATGAATGTGTGAGAACACATTCTTTGCCAAGTCATCTGTAGCAACTGCGAACGGACGTCTTGTAGGAGTGTTGAATTTGCTGGAGCCTAATGAACCTACAGTGTTGCAAGCTAGAATCGATCAGGACCCAACAACACTTGCCTTTGACAGTCATATGCAGGATTGCCGAGATTGGTGCAAGGTAAGAGCACCTAGACAATGTGTCTACCTTGCCATTCCGAAAACCGGGCCTGTAGACGATGACGAAATCAAAACGTAATAGGAACTCCGCCCACCTAGCCTGTCGCCGACTGAGAACTCGAGCCGTTTGAAAATACTCCAGGTTCTTATGATCCATAAGAACTTGTACAGGATGCGTAGCACCTTCCAGGAAATGCCGCCACTCCTCGAACGAATCCACAATGGCCTTGAGTTCCTTATCATAAATCTTGTAATTGATCTTCGCCGAAAGGAACTTATGAAAGTGAAAAGCTACAGGATGAAGCAACTTGTCTTCTCCAACTTGTGATAGACGGATCCTACTGCAAATCCGAGGCATCTGCTTCAATGAAGAAAGGACGAGAAGGGTCAGGATGTGCTAAAATCGAAGCTGTCGTGAAGGTGTCCTTGAGTGTTGTGAATGCGTGTTCCACCTTGTCGGACCAAGAGAAAACCTTGTGTGCTTGGTGAGTTCCGTGAGTGGAAGTACACGCTTGGAGAAGTCCTGTATGAACATCTCGTACAGACTTGGGCCTCTCCTATCCACGATGGTCTTCACCTTGTGCATGTCCATGGAAACGCCAGTAGGAGAGACGATGTAGCCCAAGAACTCCACCAAATCCCTGTCGAAAAAACACTTCTTCAACTTCGCGTACAGGCCATGCTCGCGAAGCCGCTCTAGAACTAATTGTACATGCTTGTCATGTGCTGCTTGGTCCTTGGAAAAAATCAAAATGTCGTCGAGGTAGATCACCACAAACTGGTCTAAGAAGTCACGAAAGATGTCGTTCACCATGTGTTGGAACAAGGCTGGGGCATTGGTAAGGCTGAAGGGCATCACCATGTACTCGAAGTGTCCATACCTTATACGAAAGGCAATCTTCCACTCATCGCCTGGACGAATCGTACAAAGTTGTAGGCCCTCATAAGTCGATCTTTGTGAACACTTTGCTCCTCGCAACCGATTGAGAAGTTCCGGGATCAATGGTAATGGGTACCGATTCCGAATGATGACTTGATTCAAACCCCTATAGTCCACAAGCAAACGTAAACTCCCATCCTCTTCTTGACAAAGAAGATAGGTGCTCCTGCAGGGGACTTTGAGTGACAAATGAACCCGGATACCAAGTTGTCTCGATGTACTGACGAAGAACCTCCAACTCTGTGGGTGACAGTGCATAAATCAGTCCAAATAGTGGAGTCTTTCCTTCCGCAAGATCAATAGGATAGTCGTAGGACCTGTGAATAGGAAGAACTGCAACCTTGTGCTTGTCAAAAACGTCCTGAAAGAAGTGATACTTGGATGGTAGGGAAAAAAGAGGAGAAAGAGAAGGAGCAGGAGAAGGAGATTGAAAAACAGGAGAGTCAGATACAGGAAAGGTAGAAGAAAACATAGGAGTGGAAAGGAGCAGGATTAGTGGCATGTTCATGCATGGTAGTGGTAAGAACTCGGAGAGGAGAAGGAGGGAGCTGTGACTGAAAAAGAGGAAGAATCTTAAGGGGTGGAACAAAAGCGGAGTAATAGAAAGAGGCGGATTGGGAAAAACCTGTGTGGATGTTGACAAGTGTACAGGATTGGAAAAATCCTATACAAGAGTCCGTGGTTGCGTAGGAGTGGGAAAACCTGTGAGTGTGCTGACGAACGAACAAGAGGTGGATCCTATTGAGAAACCTTCGACACGGATACAGAATTGGAAGAACCCTGTACAGGAAACTGCAAACTTACAGGAGTAGAGAGAGCCTGCGGATGTGCTGAGGAACAGACATGAGATAAATCTTGTCGAGGAGGAGTCTTCAACACTGATACAGGACCAGGCATGGTCAATCCTGTAGCTTGTACTGCCTTAGATACTAAGGATGTATCCTGCACGCAGGAAAGTATAGGATTAATCCTGGCTGCCGGAGAGGAAAACGTGAGTGTCCTAGACCTCCAGTCGATCTGCGGATTACAAACGAACCATGACATGCCCAAAATGATGGGAGTCGACCTAATCTTGATCAAGTTGAAGGAAATTGAATAGTTGAATGCACCATGATTGGTTCGGTAGCATGGGTAACTGCGCCAGAAGCAATTAGACGCCCATCGGCCACCTCTACAGGAACTGCACGCTTCAACTTCACCACCGAAATGCCATGTTGAGTTGCAAAAGTGTTATCCATGAAGCATGCATTTGCACCAGTGTCTAACAAGGCAAACTCCATGAGCTCTTGATTATTAAAATGAATGTGTACAGGAAACTTAAGTGATGGAATGGTATGAGCAGCACCAATGTAGCCTGCACCTACGTCCAACTTCGTGGCTCCTAGAAGAAGTGGACATTGAAGTTTTCCGAATGAACTTCAGCTTCAACTTCACGCGTCTTGAACTTCCTGGCTTTAATAGGACATTCTGCCACCTTGTGTCCTGCTTCACCACAATAAAGCATAAGTTCTCACTACGGCAACGTTGCTTCTCAATAGCGGAAAGAGAGCCACGTTTGGATTTCTCAACTCCATAGGAACTACTCCAGAAGGTGGTGTAAGAACATGTACCACAGCTGCAGGATTGGTTTGCAGGAACTACTGACGGGATCTTTCCTGACGACGCTCGAACAAACGGTTGTCGCAACGAACAGCTTGCTGCATGATCTCTGCTAATGTTTGGGCATTCGGTAACGTAAGGAGAAGGTCCTTCACGTCATCCCTCAACCCAAAACGGAAGTGTTCGATCAATGCAGTCTCGTCCCATAGAATGTTCGTGCAAAGTTGCTGAAATTTGAATGCATAGACGGAAGCTGGTCGGGATCCTTGAGTGAGCTTTCGTAACTTCGTGCATGCGGAACGATACTTATCAGGATCTCCAAAGCAGGCTTCAAAGGTGGCCACGAAACCTTCAAAGTATTCTATCAATGGGTCATCACGCTCCAGCAAGGGGGCAACCCAAGCCCGTGGAGATCCACTAGTAAGGATGCCAAAAAGCCAACCTTTTGTGCATCAGTCAAGTAGCGGCGTGGTTACATGCGAATCAAGAGCCGAATCTGGTTCAGGAAATCTTGAAAATCCGCACGATTGCCACTGAATTTTTCGGGCATGCTGATCTTTGGTTCTAAAGAAAAGTTCGATGAAGAAGGAACCACTGATGCCTGAGAGAGAGCCTGCACAGCAGCCTTGGAGGATGCATCAGCAGCTGCATGTGCCACATTGGTGGAACCTTGCAGATCGGTGACCACTTGGCGCAAAGTGGCCAACTCATGAAGTAACATTTGGTGCTCGCGTTGGAAGTGCTCAAAATCAGCCATGATCTATGAAAGAAAAGGAGGAAAATGAAGGAAAAGAATCAAGATAAAAAAAGTAGCTGGGAAACGGAGAGTTATGAAAGGAGTTACTATCAAATTGTCAAGCCACGATCCAAGAACCAGGAAGAGAGTAGGATTCCAAGAACAGAACGGCTTGACTCAGGAGCAAGACCGAGAGCAGGACAGGAACTAGGAATAAGACAAGAACAGGACGAGATTCAAGAGCAAGACAGGAAGGCACAGGACAGGATCCAGGAACAAGACAGGAACAGGACGGAATCCGGGAGCAAGACAGGAACAGGACAGGATTCAGGAGCGAGACAGGAGCAAGACATGATCCAGGAGCGAGACAAGGAGAGAACAAGAAACAAGGAGCAAGACAAGAACAAGACAAAACAAGAATGATTGTAGTAAGATTGGTGTTGATAGTAACTAATTGTACAACAATTAGGTCGGAGCTTTTATGTTCACAACTCCAAGAGCTAATCTAGGCATGAGTGCTAAAAGTGGCTGCATGCATGTAGAGGCTAAGGTGAGTCCACATGTCCCTTATCCTCTAGGCATATCCTATGGCATATCATGTAGGAATATCCTACAACCTTTATCATGTATCCGGAATCCTGTATCCTATATCGGGTTGTGATAGCATGCTTCATGGATGACACTTTTATAACTCAACATGGCATTTTGGTGGTGAAGTTGAAGCGTGCAATTCCTGTAGAGGTGGCCGATGGGCGTCTGATTGCTTCTGGCGCAGTTACCCATGCTACCGAACCTCTCTCTTGTAGTCATGGCACATTCAACTGTTCAATTTCCTTCAACTTGATCAAGACTCGGTCGACCCATCATTTTGGGCATGCCATGGTTCGTTGTTGCAAATCCGCAGATTGACTGGAGGTTAGGATGCTCACGTTTTCCTCTCGGCAGCCAGGATCAATCCTGTACCTTCCTGCATGCAGGATACATCCTTAGTATCTGAGGCAGTACAAGCTACATGATTGACCGTGCCTGTTCCTGTATCAGTATTGAAGACTTCTCGACAGGATTCACCTCATGTCATTCCTCAGCACATCCGCAGGCTCTCTCCACTCCTGTAAGTTTGCGATTTCCTGTATAGGGTTCTTCCAATCCTGTATCAGTGTCGAAGGTTCCTCAACAGGATCCACCTCCTGTTGGTTCGTCAGCACACTCGCAGGCTTTCCCACTCCTGCAACCACGGACTCTGTACAGGATTCTTCCAATTGTACACTCGTCAACATCCACACAGGTTTTTCCCAATCCTGCCTCTTTCTGTTACTCTGCTTCTGTTCCACCCCCCAAGATCCTTCCTCTTTTTCAGTCACAACTCCCTCCTTCTCCTCTCCGAGTTCTTACCACTACCATGCATGAACTTGCCACTGATCCTTCTCCTTTCCACCTTTTTGCCTTTCAAGTAACTCCTACGTCCTCTTCTACCTTTCCTGTATCTGACTCTCCTTTTTCAATCTCCTTCTCCTCTCCTTCTCCTTCTCCTCCTTCTTCCCTACCATCCAAGTATCACTCCTTTCAGGACGTTTTTGACAAGCACAACTGCAGTTCTTCCTGTTCACAGGTCCTACGACTGTCCTATTGATCTTGCGGAAGGAAAGACTCCACCGTTCGGACCGATTTATGCATTGTCACCCACAGAGTTGGAGGTTCTTCGTCAGTACATCGAGGACAACTTGGCATCCGGCTTCATTCGTCACTCAAAGTCCCCTGCAGGAGCACCTATCTTCTTTGTCAAGAAGAAGGATGGGAGTTTACGTTTGGTTGTGGACTACAGGGGTTTGAATCAAGTCACCATTCGGAATCGGTGTTGCCATTGATCCCGGAACTTCTCGATCGGCTGCGAGGAGCAAAGGTGTTCACGAAGATCGACTTACGAGGGGCCTACAACCTTGTACGGATTCGTCCAGGCGATGAGTGGAAGACTGCCTTTCGTACAAGGTATGGACACTTCGAGTACACGGTGATGCCCTTCGGCCTTACCAATGCCCCAGCCGTGTTCCAACACATGGTGAACGACATCTTTCGTGACTTCTTGGACCAGTTTGTGGTGATCTACCTCGACGACATTTTGATTTTTCCAAGGACCAGGCGGCACATGACAAGCATGTACGATTAGTTCTACAGCGGCTTGCGAGCATGGCCTGTATGCGAAGTTGGAGAAGTGTTTTTTCGACAGGGATTCTGTGGAGTTCTTGGGCTACATCGTCTCTCCTGCTGGCGTTTCCATGGACATGCACAAGGTGAAGACCATCATGGAGTGGGAGAGGCCCAAGTCTGTACGAGATGTACAATGTTTCCTTGGCTTTGCAAACTTCTACAGGCGGTTCATACAGGACTTCTCCAAGCGTGTACTTCCACTCACGGAACTCACCAAGCGCACAGGGGTTTTCTCTTGGTCCGACAAGGCGGAACATGCATTCACAACACTCAAGGACGCCTTCACGACAGCTCCGATTTTAGCACATCCTGATCCTTCTCGTCCTTTCTTGTTGAAGCAGATGCCTCGGATTTTGCAGTAGGATCCGTCCTATCACAAGTTGGAGAAGACAAGTTGCTTCATCCTGTAGCTTTTCACTCTCGTAAGTTCCTTTCGGCGGAGATCAATTACGAGATTCATGACAAGGAACTCAAGGCCATTGTGGATTCGTTCGAGGAGTGGCGGCATTTCCTGGAAGGTGCTGCGCATCCTGTACAAGTTCTTACGGATCACAAGAACCTGGAGTATTTTCAAACGGCTCGAGTTCTCAGTCGGCGACAGGCTAGGTGGGCGGAGTTCCTATCACGTTTTGATTTTCATCATCTACAGGCCCGTTTTCGGAATGGCAAGGCGGACGCATTGTCTAGGCGCTCTTACCTTGCACCGACCCGGCGATCCTGCATATGACTGTCAAAGGCAAGTGTTGTTGGGTCCTGATCGATTCCGGCTTGCGGCACTACAGGTTCATCAGGCTCCAGCAAATTCAACACTCCTACAGGACATCCGTTCGCAGTTGGCTACAGACGACTTGGCAAAGAATGTGTTCTCACACATTCATCCTGACATTGCAAGTTCCTCTTCCTCCAGTTCCCGTTCAGACTACAAGTTGTTCGCCATACAGGATGGACTCCTGGTCTCCTGTACGTTCCTGTTGGTATTTCCAGGACTCGTGTGGTACAGGATTGTCATGATACCCCGGCTACAGGACATTTTGGTGTGGCCAAGACAGTGGAGTTGGTGACTCGCAACTATTGGTGGCCTGGGTTGCGAGGTTTTGTGGAAAGGTTTGTACGGAGCTGTGACACTTGTAACAGGTCGAAGATGCCTCATCATGCCCTCTGGTCTTCTTCGTCCTCTTCCTGTTCCTTCTGCTCCTTGGAGATCCATTTCTATGGATTTCCTCACAGATCTTCCTCCTTCTCGTGGATTCGATGCAGTTCTTGTGGTGGTTGACCGTTTCACCAAGCAGGCTCATTTCCTACCCTGCAACAAGACAGCTACAGGTCAGACAACTGCTGAGTTGGTGATCCGTGAAGTGTTCCGACATCATGGTCTTCCTGAGAGCATTGTTTCCGATCGAGGTCCACAATTCATGTCCAAGTTTTGGCGAGAGCTTCTTCGGAGTCTACAGGTTAAAGCGGATCTTTCTTCAGGATATCACCGCAAACTGATGGGCAGTCGAACGCACAATTCAGACCTTGGAACAGTATCTTCGTTGCTTCATCAGTTACCAACAGGACAACTGGTTGGACCTTCTTCCAATGGGAGTTTGCCTACAACAACTCCGTTCACGCATCTACAGGACAGACACCTTTCTTTGCTCTTACAGGCCACCATCCACGTTTTGACTTTGCTCCTCCTGCTTCTCCTTCTTCCGCTCCTAGTACAGGATCGTCTCCAGCATCTTCGTCAGGTACAGGATGATCTCCGGGTTCATCTTCAGCAGGCACAGGAACGATACAAGCATCATGCTGATGCTCACCGTCAGCCGGCACCTGCATACAAGATTGGTGATCTCGTGTGGCTTCTTCGTCGACATATTCGCACCAACAGGCCTTCTTCTAAGTTGGATTTTCAACGATTGGGCCCTTACAGGATTGTGGCGGAGGTCAATCCTGTAGCTTTCCGACTCGAGTTACCATCTACGGTGAAACTTCATCCTGTGTTTCACACCTCCTTGTTGGAGCCGTATCATCCTTCTCTCTTCCTCGTGCTTTTCTCCTCCCCTCCTGTGGTCATTGACATGAACCTGAGTACGAAGTTGCAGCCATCCTTGATTCTCGTCTTCATCGCCGCCAACTCAATACTTGGTGGATTGGAAAGGTTATTTGCCTACTGATCGCACTTGGGAACCTGCATCCAACTTACTCCATGCTTCTTCCAAAGTTGCTGCCTTCCATCGGCATTATCCTGCTAAACCAGGTCCCAAGACTCGTGGAACTCGTCTTTAGGGAGGAGGTTGTCACGACCCGATACAGGATACAGGATTCGGATACAGGATACGGGTTACAGATATCCTACAGGATTCCTACAGGATATCCTACAGGATATCCTACAGGATATGCCACAGGATATGCCTAGAGGATAAGGGACATGTGGACTCATCTTAGCCTCTGCATGCATGCAACCACTTTTAGCACTCATGCCTAGATTAGCTCTTGGAGTTGTGAGCATAAAAGCTCCGACCTAATTGTTGTACAATCAGTTACTATCAACACCAGTCTTACTACGATCAATCTTGTCTTGTCTTGTTCTTGTCTTGCTCCTTGCTTCTTGTTCTCTCCTTGTCTCGCTCCTGGATCCTGTCCTGTTTCTGTCTTGTTCCTGGATCCTGTCCTGCTTCCTCTCTTGCTCCTGGATCCTATCTGTTCCTGTCTCTCCGGACCTATCCTGTTCCTGTTTGCTCCTGAGTTCCTGTCCTGTCCTCTCTATATCCTGCTCCTGAGTCAAGCCTTTTGTTTTTGAAATCCTGCTCTCTGTCCTGCTCATGAGTCAAGCCTTCTTATTCTTGGAATCCTGCTCTATTCCTAGTTCTTGGATCGTGGCTTGACACACAAGTGAATTTATAAGCAAAGGAATCTATGTAATATTCCTTTATATGTTCTTCGTTGGAACACCACACTTTCCTTTTTGTCCTTGATGTCTGAAGAACATTGAAAGGGCTGGTTAATCATGTTCTTCTTTGATGTTCTCCTACAATTGTATTGCAAACTGTTTTTTTTTTCTTTTATGTGTGAAATTTCTTCCTTAACTTCTAGAGTTTTTATTTGATCTTGTTGTTGGTACCCTCATGTGTTTTTGTCTACTTTTGTTTTTCTTTTTTTTTTTGGTGGGGACTTTTTGGCTACCTAAATTTCATTCAATTCTAAACCTTCAAAGATGACTTCTTCTTTGGTGCATGTTTTTTTTGAAATTCTCATTTGTCGTCTTGATTGTTATTATTATTCACCTTATCTCTCACTTCTTCCTTATTCTCAATTTTCTCACCACTATTTGACATTACACTTAGCTCTTTCTTGGGCTCAAAAGTTTCTACAAAACGAAATGGTTTTAAAAAGGTTTGCCAATATTGTATCTTTCACATGCAAATAAAGTACTAGATTCATGTCCACTCTAGAAACATATCTTTCTATTGTCATTGTTTTGCCACAATTTTTGACATTCTTCTCTTGCTCTGTTCTCAAGACTAGAAAAATAATGCTAAAATACATGTGTGCAACATATATTACTTACATATTTTGCATGTCTCAGTCTTTATTGCCTCCCTCAAACAAGCTTCATAGTTTTTACTTTATTCAAGTGACCCTTGAAGTTTGCAGCATATTAGAAGAGCATGTACTTTTATAGCATCACACTTACAGCAATAAGATCTGAAAAATAACCTCCATTCCATCATCTTTTGAAGCAAGCTCAAACTTATCATAACGGCGAACTGCTTTTCGATACTCAAATACCCTTTGGAACCTTTGAAACTAAGTTTTTGTAATTTTGTGTAAAACAATCCTAGACTTCAACCTGCATTATAAACTATTATATTTTATATTTACAAAATGTTAAGAAAAAATACACATACTTCTCATTCGTACAATGTTATCATCAAATTCATCATTTTCAATCTCAATGGTTACCTTGTTAATTTCATTTTCTACTTCCTCACACCTAGGTGAATTTGTTACATCAGACATTCCTCCAACTTACTCTAACTGAGGTTTTTAAGAAATTAGTCATATGCAAACTTAAGAAGTACTTCATTCTCCACAATCTTTTTGTACAAATATATAGTATTTTATAGTTTAATTAATAATGATTTATATCCCATTCTTAATATTCTTATTAATTTAAATAACATTGAATACTAGCCATTGATTTGGATACTTTTAAATATTGAATATTAATATTAGGGAAAAGTACATTTATACCTTAGTATTTTATATACCTCTATAAGTTTTATATTTACATATATACTCTTGAAACTTTAATTTAAAACTTCATAAATTTTAAAATTAAAAATTAAAAAACATTTTTAAAAAATCAATAAAAATTATAATTTATAATTTTATTATATTTAGGTCCAAAATACATATTAAACATATATATCACAATATAATATAATTATTTTTTAAAAATATTCCATTTTTTGCTATGATAATCTTGACATTTAACACTTAATAAACTTCAATTATTTTATTTGCAATATATTATGAATTGAATATATATTTTTAGTTAATATTGTTATTTTAAAAGTTAAATATTACGATTGAAAATTTTCAAGGGTATATATGTAAATTTAAAATTTTTAAAGGGATATATATGTAAATATAAAACTTCTAAGGATATATATGTAAATATGATAAATTCAAGAGTATAAAATATAATTTTCCCTTAAATAAATTATTAATAAAATTATAAATAAATTATTAATAAAATAAATTATTAATAAATTATAAATAAATTATAAATAATAGATAATGCAATTTTGATGTGAAAAAATGAACCTTGCATTGCCATTCATTTATTGCACAGCTCATCCTGCAATAAACACGTATATATTTAATGTATGCATATAGATTTTACTGGGTACATACATATACATACACTTATATATAATATATATATATCTGCTCAAAACTTTTTTGTGTTTTTTAATATATTTTATTATATTAAAGATTTCATATCATAAATGGATTTAATAATTCTTAACTTGATTTTTATAAAAAAGCATACAAAAGAACAGCTAAATTACTTAAAACTCAAATAATACGTAAATTTATAAATAGATATTTGTTGTATATTTGAGATGATTCGTTTGTAATAATAATTAATAGTGAAATAAATTTCATAAATTTAATCATTCTTTACAATATTTTTTTATAATTGGTAATGAACTGCAATACGTGAAAGTAACATGTATTTAATTTAAAAAGTACCACCTAAAACTTTTGTAAAACATGTGTTTACATTTTTTAAAACCAGAAATTCTACAGCAGCATATTCTTCGTAATACACGTTATCTTTAAGTGTTTCATAATACCATCTGTTATATACATAAATTATTAAACATTGCGAATTAATTACTTAAATATAGTATATATTTAATTAGTAGAACTTATTGAAAACTAAACACGAGAATCCACCCCTGTACTGAAAATATCCAAAAAGTAATGTGTACATGTCAAGTTTAAAAATGATACATGTTAAGTTTAAAATTGCTTACTTGTAGCTGATGAATATAATTAATATTTATTTATAATCTTAATAAAAATATAATGTTGTTAATATAAAGTATATATTAGTACACTTTATAATATCTATGAAATGTGACTTGTACCTGTTATTTTCTTATAGATTTGGTATGCATATATATCTATGGTATGATATATATATATATATATAAGTCTTGATATGTATATATATGTGTCAGAGATATAAATATGATATCTTTAATTAAATATGGAAATATTTATTTTAATTTTTCTAGTTTATGTGTTTTAAAGTATTTTAGCTGAATAAAATTGGACACTTCTCATTTAATATTAAGCTTTACAAAGACAATAATGTTCCACTCTTGAACTAATATTATAATATTAGATTTAAACATACTATAACAAAGATACAATAAATCTTATGTCATGCATTAAGAATTGATTATAATTGATATAATAATAGATATACCGGTTTAACACATACACACCTCTTTTGTAGTTATATTATATATTTTTGTTTATATAAATACTCTTAATATTGGTAACAAAAGTTCAAAAATTATTAAAATATTTTAAAATATATAATGATATTAAATAATAATAATATTAAATTGATATTTTTTTAATTATTATTATTAATTTAATAAATATTTTAAACCCTCCATAAATGAATGATATAGATCTTATTTTAATCTTAAATATTGTTCTTTACTCTTAAAGTAGAATAGTAGTTGTAAACATTAAAATATATCACTGATGTTATAAAAACTTTCATATGTTATAAGTGATCTATACGTACCCTATCATTGAGAAGCTCCTCGAGTACTCTATATTCTTCTGTGTGTTCGAACTGTTGACCCTGTAAACATACAACAAAATAATATACATGCATATAGACGCACACGCACACCCAGCACACACGCGCACGCGCACACCTGCTTTAGATGCTAGTTAAATGTCGCTGGGCCGAAGAAAGCTCTCGTTTGCTGCCCGACTCTAAATACTGTCTACATAGTTGTAGTGATGCATGAGCAAACGTACGAAAGCGAGACTCGTCGTGTTGCCAGTTGGAGCCCTGTGAATGCGTATAAATATGACATAATAATACTACTTAATAATATATGCTTTGCTTAATTTTAATTAGTTCATTATACTATACCTGGTACGCACGAACTTGTCTCAAGAGAGCTTCTTTACAAGCATCTAATTGACCCACGACCTTATGCCATCGCGCTTTTAATCCCCATATCTCCCTCCATAGTCTCCACTGGATGCCATCTGTACACACATGTTACTTTGTGTGTGCCTACGTGTGTGTTGTACATGCTGGTTGTATACATTGTTTTAATGTTGCTACGCTAGTTAAACTGCGTAATTTGTGATATACCTGCGTCACACAACTGTGTGTGTCTGTGTGTACAATGTTTTAATGTTGTAAGCTAGTTAACTATGTGACTATGCGATATGTATATATATGGACACACACAGGCACACTACGTATATGTATGCAACCTTTGATATGAGTCCACCAAGAAGATCAAGTAGTTTCTTTATTGCGATCCAGCTCCAGTTCTTCAAGACTTTTATGTTCTCTTTCTTCTTCAAGTACAAGTACTAATGTGGATAACAAACCAATATGAACATTCTTAGGGGAAAGATCAAATACTTGTGTTAATGCCATTGCTGCCTGCAATCATATATATATATATATATATATATATATATATAGAGAGAGAGAGAGAAGAGAGAGAGAGAGACAGACAGGACAGACAGCACACACACACACATATAATCAGTACATTATATAACAAAAGTATTATGATATGTTACCTGAGAATAATTACCGAGTTCAAATCAGAACAAGTGCTTGGTTATCCCAAAGCTGCCACAAGTTCCGCCTGCAAATAGCACACCACGATATATTATATATATACTCTGACTTTCGTGCTTAAAATACATAGAGATCATGTACTTATATCCAATGTATCCAATGTCATAAGAAATTATATACATCCTATGATGTAAATAAATTATAATCGTCACTTATAATATATATAGCTAATATTTTCTTACTGGAACTTTAGAGCTTGTTCAAGAGCTTTATTGGCTTCCTTGTACGACTTCTTACGAATATTTCTGTGTAGCAACTAAGATAAGTTAAACACACACACACACACACACACAGAGCTCACAAAGCAGCGATATTGTTATAAGCCTCCGCATTCTCTGGATCGAGTTTCACTACTTGGACGAATGCTTCCAATGCTTTATCACGTTGGCCAGTCTGGAAAATAGATATTAATTGACCGGGTGCTTGCATGCGTGTCTGTGTGTACTTTAAAGCGGCAAAGCCAGCTGAGAACCATCCATCGGAGTGTAACGGGTTCAGAGCAAGAGCCAAATCCCTGTCATTTATAAAGTGAATTAACACATGCACACGCACACACACACGTCCGCACGCACCAGTGCTTCAAAGATCGGCATAGTCTTCCCTGGTGAGTGCAGATCGAGCTAAACCCCGCTGTAAATAATTAACATCGAATGTCAGTCGTAATACAGATTACAGGGATAAATACTGTACATCTCCCTCCCTCCCTCCCTCTGTGCGTGTGGTCCTACCTGTGCACGGCAAACCTCTGGCCAGACACCTCCCATGATTTCAATAAGCACGCATCGTCATTCGTGCTTCTCCCAATGAAACCTGTGACATAAATACTATGTACATTAATCCATTGATAATATAATATTCTGAAAACTTAATGTTATAAATAACTCACCATAATCTTGGATCAGATGGTGAGACCTTAAGATGTTCTTTAATGAGGCTTACTGCTATTGTTGTATCTCCTAATAAACTGCAACAAACAGTTCTAGAATATTAATGCATTATATGAAATTTTTTGAGTAATAATGTATTTATGTACATATATATCATGTAAGTAATATCTGTATATATGAAATAATAACGGACCGATGACAATCAATGAGGTCATGCCACAGCTCGAGCTCCTCAAATAGCTTCAATGCTTCTCCAAGCATACCAAACGAAACTAGCATATTTGCCCATTGTCTGAAGAAAATAAATACACCATGTTTAAAAGTTGATCTTAGGAGGTGTGTGTGTATAGCATTGCGCGCGCGCGCGTACTAACTACCTCAGCAGCGATTGAAAAAAGGAAAAGACACAAAGAAGAAATGGTCCATCCTTTGAAAGACAGGTATTTTCTCTCCTCGAATGTCTGAAACCTTAATGGAAACATCAGTAATCAATAAATGTAACACACACGCACAGCACACGCATATGCATATTATATACATACAATGTTACACACGCTGCTAAGAACTTACATAGTTTCCATCAATGTAAACCTCTTTCACGTGTAGCAGCACGAGATTTTTTCCCATTCCACCCGAAGAAGTTGACACCAACATTTACCCTGTAGATAAAATTGTAAACATACACACACAGAGGGATGTAAATAAGCGGAAATATAGAGCAATAAAATACCATAAAAGGTGACGAATGTTGAGTATCAACAGCCTCTATATATGGAGCCATCTGCGAACCTGCATAAAACTCGAAACGATCAAGATATTATATTAACCATAATTAAACCATTAGTCAAAAGACCAAGTACAAACAAGTTAAGCTGTATGTAATTAAGTAAAATACGTACTTCTGAGTTCATCTTCTGAGCTTGCCTTCTTCACATCTACGCAACGAGCAAGAAGAACACATTGTTGTGTTGCATTGAGAACTTTTTGATGAAGAAATTCCCGCTTAGTACTCTCCAGCCTTGGATGCAAAAGAACATCACTGAACAATAGCAAACATTATTAAAATTTGTATATACAACACACACACACACACACACACACACACACACACACACACACAAATAAAACAATTCTTTATACCTTTCATTTCCATCAATGGATTCGTCACCGTTTTGTAGGACCTCAAGCTCTGATTCATCTTTCAGAACCATCTGTGCCATTGGTTCAACCTGAAAAACTAACCATAAGCATTTGCATTACACACACAGCCTGCGTGCACACACACACATATAAACGTACAGTATGTAAAACACATATAGGGTTAATACGCTCATTTATATATATATATATATATATATACACACACACACACACACACACACACACACACACACACACTTGCCTTCAACTTACCTGATATTGCCTACGATATCCTATTGCACCTTCGATAGTGTAGTTTAAACCAGCAGTCTTCTCCGACTGAACTATGTAAAACCTGGAAAGACGTTCTCCTGTTAAACAATATGATCAAATTAAGTTCATGTTAAAATGAGTTTATATCACTAATGTCAGACTATTAGACCACACGAGAGTATTAAACATTTTAAGCAGTGTTACCTTCCTTTGTCGCTACAGCCATAGTAATATTCCACTAGAGCAGCTTCCATAGATGCCGATGCCGCAAACAAATTTCCTCATCAGCTGTCAAATAGCTACGCCAACCGTGCGAGTTTCTGGATCCCATACCGTACAATTGATTAACCTCCGAATATCCTCTTCTTACGTTTTTCAAAAGTGTTGGGGATCTCTCAGCAAGCATCTACAAAGTACAATAACAAAGTTGAGATAGTATATAGAATTATAACATATACGTAATATATATAAATATTACATAAACTGACCCTTTGCTGGGCAAAGAGAGCACGGAAGACCACCAAACACGCGTCGAAGGCTCTTTACTCGATTTGATAGCTTCAATCATAACGTTCGCCAACAAAAGATACTGAAATAAATCATATAAAATATCTTGTTAAGAATAATAAAATTGTTACATTTTAACGATTAACCTCTGAGATTGTATAACTTATATCTAACAGTAAACCAGTAATAGTAACCGGCGCCTGCCTCTGTGTGTGTGTGTGTGTGTGAGTGAGAGAGAGAGAGAGAGAGAACCTGAGGATATGCACATTTTCCAGTCATATCACATCCATCGATCATGAGTTCCTTGCGAGCCCATGTATCCCATGCTTTCTCCGTTGCAGGACAACAGAGACCTAGATTCCATGCCACGCTCGTTGGGAAAGCAGGAAAGGTTGCTTGAGGCCTGCAAGAACATTATAGCCTAATTAAGAATAAGCAGAAACAGCTACTCATTATACATACATACAACATTTTCTAGAAATGCTTATAAGTCTATGCATGCATCTCTCCCTCCCTCCTCCTCCCTCCCTCCCTCCCTCCCTCTGCCTCTCTCCGTACCCGGTGAAATTGGATTGAAGGAAGATGAACAAAAACGCAACACCAGCAGACATAACCAGCATAGAAGCAGAGAGTTCATCATTTTTATCCACAAAATCTCTCACATTATTGGGATCTTATATACAGCTCTATTTGGATCCACATCTTGGGCAAAAACTCTCTAAGATCCCCCAAAACTCTACGCATGATCTCCATAGCGGCTACTTGAGAGTATAAACCTGCAAAACAGAAGGGTGTGTGTGTGTGTGCGCACTATATACTTCAGACAGATACACATATTGGAGTTAAACTAGATAAACGATCAATGGTACTACTTAATTGTTTCAATTTGAAATTGAATTAAATTTATATAATTTACATGGTTAGTTTAATGTTTGTAATCATTGATTTACAAATTTTAAACGATTTGGGCATGTTAAAGTTAACAGTTAATTTAGTCTCTAGTTATACTCTGTATAGTTTTTATATAGTTTTACATACATATACTATATATCTATAAACTACCTCATGTATTTGAGATTCGGATTGTACAAATCACATTATATACACAGACGCACTTGCTCAATGAATTCAATGGCTTGCAATAGCGAGGATTCAATCTCCGTCTCTGCATGCATAGGATATTCTGCATTGGGACAGCATAGAGCGCACCTAAGCAGCCGCAGCTCGCACACCTCGCTCACTGCCATTACCTAAGTCCTAAGCCCAAAGCCCTAAACCCTAAATCAGTACATATGTTTATGGGGAAATTTCATTTTTAAAGTGACCTTATTTAAAAATATTGGGATTAATTTTTTATTGTTATATATATTTAAATGGAATGATGAGATTTAATATTATTGAATCAACTTCATGTAAATACAATTTTTTTTAATTAAACATAAATGCAATAAATTGAAATAATAAAGGTGAATTTGAAAATAGAGGATTTTTAAAATATATATTGCTCTAAAGATGTATGTATATAACATCATTAAACGTAACATATTAAATTATATTGTTTTGTATTAAATTTAAATAATTAATCTTTATATTATCTTTAATTCTTGATGAAAGTATTACTAGAGACTAAATTAAATGTTAACTTTAACATGCCCAAATCGTTTAAATTTGTAAAGCAATGTTTATTACAAACATTAAACTAAATAATAACCATGAATCTGTTATACTCTGTTTTAGGGTTCAGTATTTTCTTTAGGGTTCATAAACAGAATGCCTCCCTTCAAGAGGCAGATCGAGTGTACGGCGTACTGCAGGTAAGAATCTCCACACACACACACGCACACGTACACAGAGTTAACGATCCACACACACGCACGCACGCACACGCACGCACAGTGTTAGATCCCTTTTGTAGCTGTGGCTACTGTTCAATTGGGAATGGGGAATTAAGCTGCCATGTACTTATTATTTGGGATTTTCTCCTGTTTGGTGGTGTCCGATTCGTTTTCGGAAAAGAAACCGTGGTTATTTGGATGAGCAAACACTACCCCTCATTGCAAAGTGAATATCAACTATAAAATATATATATATTATAACACTGTATATACATATGTATATGTATTTTATCAAAGTAAAATACATGTGTTGTATACACATATAAAAGGTTATTGTGTGTGTTTGTGTATATATGTAGATATATTCTATCATTTGGTTTTCAGGTATTGGACAGCGACTAGCCTCCATGGATCTCCATACTATGGTTTCACATCCAACGGTAGCTATCCTGCACAAGTATGTTGGTGCTTATTTTTTATATATGTAACATGTATATGCTAATATATATATGCAATTATTTGTTATATATTATTCAGGCTAGACCACCAATACTATCAAAGCTGAGTTTACTGCAATACATAAAATACCTGGCCGTTTGCTTCTTTTCCCTTGGCGACTTTTTCCAACGCATGGAACCATTGCAGCTGATACAAATTACTATCCATTTGGTTACAAGAATGTTCGTTCCTGGCTATGGATGGGGCAAGGTATATATGTGTGTTGTGTGTGTGTGGTGTGTGTGTGTGTGTGTGTGTGTGTATGTAAAAATATAGAGAGAGAGGGAGGGGGGAGAGGAGAGAGAGAGCTAATTCAAGAAACTAGGTTGAAGATCGTGGTGGAGCAATAAAAGGTCCTGCAAGAATAGACTTGTATCATCAATCTCATAAGGAGGCGCTTATCTGGGGACGACGCAAATTACAGGTATGTATATTAATATGTGTACGTATAATGTGTCTGTAAATATAATACACTTCGACAGGTTTTGATTGTTCTTCCGGCCAAAGCGTGCTAGACTCATTAAGAATACCGAAACCACTGAAAAATTTACTTAGAGGCCTGGACTGGATTAGATCTCTTGTGTTTTAAGGTACCCCATACTATATATATATATATATATTAAGATAGATAGATAGATAGATAAATATTACTCATAACATTACTAATTCAATAATTACATAAACATGATACCCCATACTATATATATTAACATTTAGATAAAGCATTAATATACAAATTAAATAAATTGTTTTATTACATAAAGAATTTCAGGTTTTATGAACAGCAGGTTGTAAATGCAAGAGCAAGCTTGTCATACATAACGGACTTAGTGTAAAACTCTTTAACCTTGGTTTTACCTCTTTCACCCATTTGTTTACCCAATGTAGGACGCTCTAGTAAGAGAAGCATATTCTCTGCAAGATACTCGGCACTTTCATACCCACTGGGTGTAATAAACCTGTTCTGTTTGCGTCTACTATCTCCTTTGTTCCTCCCGCATCCGTCCCCAAATCTAGTTAATTAATTATAATTACATAAACTATAACTATATAAAAACATTATTAATATTTCAATAAATACTTACTGGTAGCCCAAAGGCCATGGCTTCACAGTCACTCTGCCAAAAGTTTCACCAATTCCCTGAGAGTTAAATTTATAGTTTCTTATTAGTTTTAATATGTTAATTCACGTAAGTTTCTCATATGCAAATAAATAATTAAATTATATAGGAGATATACATCTACATTTAAACGTATATTTCATGTGTGTGATATATCTACACACGATTTACCTGAGCATTCATGAGATACACATCAGCAGCAGCGTACAATGCTGTACGTGGACGCTTGCTGGAGTCCACAGTACAGAATTTGCCAGCTCAGCATTCTCGTGGAGTAAGCCCAACATCCTCTCCACGTACTCCGGTTTGTTGCTCTTTGACCCGACAGACCCAATGAGTAGTTTCATTGACTGGGCTGGCTTTGACTGGTTTGACTTTGACTGCTTCTTAGCACAATAGAGGCTGCTTGTAGAGCCACTAATTGTCCTTTACCTGGATTAATGCTGCTTAATGTTGCAAAAAGCATGTCATTTTCGTTTATCCCATGTCTTTTCTCACTTCAGCTCTTAACCTGATTAAGCATATATATGTTATGCATACCGTATCTATACACATACACATATGTTAACTTACTGTGTTAACGTATCATTTGGTAAGGACATAAATACGTCATTAACGGAGAGATTAACGATGCATCAGAGTGTTGTGTGAAGCGATATATTCTCGCTTGCGCTCCATTCCCTCCACCGTTGTGCTTGGATATTCGAAAGGAATATTATTGCCCGTACTTTACCCAGGACCTGCCTTGCACGGTCGAAGTATTCCCTACGGTTTCTCCATATCCACCATAGCGATCCTGCTCGCACCCTTTCCTGTTGTATCTCAAATATCCATCTGTAAGCAACATTAGCAGCTAGGTTAAATAATTAACAAATTATATATTTATGTCTGATAACCCATATGTGCATGTACGGTGTATAATTGTAGAAAAATATAATACAAAGTTCTACTACTAACCAATAAGACCTTATCAAATAATTATTTAAAGAATATACGTATGCACATATGTTTGTGTGTGTGTGTGTGTATATATATATATATATATATAAACTACACATAATTTTATATTACACATTATACAATTAAAATTTTATTAATTACTTACCAATCCATGAAGCACATACAGCAGATCCTGCAATAACGAGGTGTGCTCTAGAAGCAGCTCTCCAGCTCTTGCTCGACTTATCTAAAACAATAGATATCCTTCTCCGAGTAAGCTCATTGTATAAACCCCTCGTTTATCCAAAACCACTATAGAAACCTGTTAACTCACATAAATCATTATATATATTTAATAAACGTACATATATACATAATATGTAATCAACATATACACAGATAAAACACACACACACACGCACGCACATTAAATATAAATCTAGATTCTTATGACTCCTATATATAAAGGTTTACCTTCCCGCCACAATTGATTATGTCGGTAGCTAACTCCATCATGGCTAATGGGCTGCCAGTCATCGAGAGTTCATGCATTAAAATGACAAATCGCTTATCTCTTACAAACTGTTGAAACTTGACTGAGCTGCACACTGGTTTAACTGTCGTTAAACTCGTTAAACTCGCATTGTTTAATAAGAGAATATTCTCTTCCAGCTTGTCGTATGGACCGACTACCCTGCCTAAGAAATGCTCTCCCGTCTGCAGTGCTTGGAACATCGCAAAGTTTGCGAGTGTGGAGTTTTGCGTGTATGTGTATGTTCTTCCGTGTGTGCTCTTTGTTGGCTCTGCTGGACAAAGAAATATATTTTTATATCAATGAAAAATCCGTATTATATAATATATATACAATTTATAATATAGTACACTAGAAATGTTAACACTGAGAGAGAGGGAGAGTAGATATAGCATGCAAAAGACGTATATACAGGTACGTGTGTATGTTATCTCATTGCCTCAATGACAAGTACACACGGAATACCAACAATATACAATACAATTTGCCTGCGGAAGACGTATAATGTCTCTAATTTGCGTGTGTATATATATATGGATATATTATACACGTGTGTGTACATCTCTCTCTCTCTCTCTCACACACACACGCACACGCACACGTATGTATATAAATACTTACAGGAATTAGTATATCAGGTGGTGTGAGGCGACTGTGTCTCAAGTAGCCATTCCAGATCCATTCGCGGCTATTCTCGACAGCTCGACTTTCCCGAGGGGTCCTCATTCACGGGATATTCTTCTCATGTTTGGGAGTGTTCAGAGTAATATGCTGCCTTAACTGCTGTTCTTCAAACCTTTCATTTGAAGAAGGCCCCTTGGATACACTTTCAAAACAAGGATGATCCAGATGCCTATTAAGATTATCCATGGTATCTCCTGATTAACAAATATGCACAAGTTTATGCATTTAAAGATATTATATACATTGAACTTGATGAGTTTACATGATTATGTGTGTGGTGTGTGTGTAGAGAGAGAGAGAGTGCAACCAATCTAAGACTGCATACATATTCAGTACAGTATATGTCAAGTTGTTTGTATATATATACACACTTCTAAGCATGTTCTAATATTCACCACTATCTAAATACACGAATGTATATACACATCTAGATACCATATACATTCATTAATATATATTGCGTATAAAGACATGATATATACGCATATAATATAATTTATATTAGTAATGATAACCAATATAAATTATATATACATACCGATTGAGTACTTGGAAAGAATGTGTACACCCTGAATGGTTCATCTTCTTTCCTTGGTGTTTTTGTGGATTGTATCCTCTTATAAGACGGAGAAGAAGAAGGAGAAGAGTTAAAGACTTGCTCGTTCTAAAACTTCTACTAACTCTAACCGAAGGAGGCCTTATTACATTCCCCAGTAAATCCCCTTGATTAGCCTCCATAATTATACTCTAATCAAACATATATAGAAAACAAAAATGACTATACAAAAAACTACATTATATATATATGTACAGATATGTATGAGATCGAGGGAATTTGAGATTAATTAAGCAAAATTTTTGGCTAGATCTAAGTACCCAAATGTTGAAATCTGAGTGTATATGCTTCATTTCCTTGTGAAGACGAAGAATATGCCAATCCATCATAGTAGTTTTAGGGTTATTAGGTTATTATTTAATTTATTAAATACCTTAATTATAATTAAAATTATATACTTTAATGAATTTAAAAAACATAACAATACAAAATTGATCAATATAAAATAATATATAGGAATTTTTTAAATGGAAAATAAATACTTCAAAATAAAATATCATTCATATATATATATATATATATATATAGGTAAAATTATAATGTAAACAGTTCGAATTACTCTACAAGCGGGAAAATCACTTCAAGTTCGAGCTCCAAATAACTGCATGGGAATGTGATATCGAAATTCTTCAACACCTGGAAAGAGTTACAATTCAAAATATAATAAAATATATATACATCCACACACACACACACGCACGCACGCACGCACGCACCTGAGGATAATAACACCCAAGGATCCAATAGCGCGCCTTGTAGAAGATCTTGGCCTGATGATCCTCCAAGAACTCTGGCTCCTATAGTAAGAAAAATAAAAGAAAGAATACAAAAATTAAAACAATAAAAAATACATTGCAATTTTTGTAAAGATATACGGCTGCCAGTTTGTTTACATACCACACACACACGCACACATACACACGCACCTCTGAACGGTTAACTTCAGATGTTCAATTTGCGCTTCTCCCTCTTTGTAGTTTGCTCCGAGCTTTATCATGATTCTGTCCAAGAGCCCATGCACAATCTACAACAAGAACATGACAAAGTTATAATGTCGGTGTTTCTGATATTGATAATATACAGTATAAGTCAATATATAGCACACTAAATTATATACTGTTTACAAGCACTAAATACACTATTAAGTAGGAAGTTAAATACTAAACTGATCAGTACACACACCTGTAAATCGGCCTTTTGGCTGCCAGAATACAATGCACCAACATTACGGAAATTTGAGGCACCAACGTCGTTTGCATCGACACGTACGACATCACCAATCTCAAATATCTGCATGTAATTTATATCTATATACATATGCAAATGATCGTTTATAATATACATATGCAATGATCGTTATAATATATATGTGGTATAGAAGGCATGCACATATGTATATGTACCTGGATCGGTCGTGGAACGTCCTTGCTGTGCTCCATGACTTTCAAAATGCCAGGTAGAAGACTTGCGGCAAACCTGTATACTTATTAGTCAATTACACAATAAAATAAATAACTACAGTAATTTAGCTAACTAAACACCAAATATTGCAAAACAGCACTGAACTGCTACTCTTAGAAAACCACATATACAAGTACTATTACATAAAATTACTATGTATTTTACACACTGACACACACACCCGTTACCTCGAACTCCTACTGCGAGGATTGCTAACCACGACAGTGTTGGAATCCTCCTTTCTATTAAGCATCTTAGAGTTCTCCTCTTCAGCAATCAATACCCAGTTGAGAACCTCCATATAACCCGCATTGGCAAGCTGCACCCCAAAGTAAACATGTACGTTATACATAATAGTATAATAACGAATATAGAAGCACACAATATTATATCTAAGATGTCATAATAATAGCATTAGATATAATAGCATTATTCTGTCCTAGTATTATCATATGAGATATAATATACTACAAATTTATACCTCGACTCGTAACTCCTCCGTCCGTTCGTTAAGAGGTTGCTGCTTTCCATATGTACACGGTTTTGGGAATGTCTTTGGTATGTTATTATATCCATAAGCGATGGCAACGTCCTGCATAGATGTGTGTGTGTGTGTGTGTGTGATAATATTGTAATATATATATCCTAGGCTACTGTGCAGATACTAAACAGAGCTGTATAATATATGCAGTATGCAGTATAAGAGCAACACAAATTTTTACACATCGTGTCGAACAATTACATATGTAGCAATGCATTAAATGCTACTAATACTATAGTTTATATGTATAACATTATGAGAATGAGTACCTCCATTACATCACATGGATGTAAAACATCACTTCTTGTTACAGGGATCGAACCTGTAACTTTTCTCCTTACTCTCAGTAGCTGTTAACTGCATTTTCGTTAGCAGATCTGCAACCTATAAAAGCAAGTAGTTTATACGGATAGATAAACATATATAGGTCAACATAGACACACACGAAAACATTATTTATGACATCTATACCGAGAGGTAACCAAATCAAATATGTGTGTGTGTGAGAGAGAGAGAGACAGAGTTATATATATTATGAAGTATACCCCTTCCCAATGCACGCACCTGTGCAGCTTCAAGAGGTACACCAATGGCTTTGGAAATGTAAGATAAATCGACCCCCATTTCACGTAGAGAGAGGTCAGGATATCTTGTTCGCTTCCCAGAGGCATCCACCACGTCACAGGCTCGATTTCGAACTTGTTTTCACAGTATTCCGAGAACATTGAAACCTGTGTACACGCACAAAGCAATATACATGTGTATGTATACATAACTTATCTGGTGTAATAATATGTGTGTATTCAAGCGTTACAGGGATTAACTTATGTACAAGTGTGCGTGTATTGTACGTGAACTAATTATAACACACACACACAACACACACAACACATGCATACAGAAGATGAATATAAGACATTGGAATTATACATACACAGTTATGTGTTAAATATAAGCTTATAATTACTGAATACAAATTATATCGTATAGAGGATGTATATGTATGCATTTATAAATTTATAATGTACAAGCTTACCGAGTGTTAAGAACAATTTTTCCCTTGGTTAAGTCTGTTGCTGTGCATTCAATGAAAATGTTTTTCGTGTTCAAAGTGATCGCAGAATGTGCACGTTGATAATTGTGGCAAGGAAAGTACTCTCCTGATTACAGAAGTTTACAAAAATGATAATACTAAAATAAATTTTGCATCAGTTTATAATTAATTAAGTGAATTGGTTAGTTTAGAAGACTATACCTCTTGCTATCGAAAAGAACAGTAAACTGGTGAATCCTCAATAATGTGGAGGAACTTCTTCAGCTTCAAATCGACGCTAAAGGAAAGTGTTGATAATTCATGTTAATGCAAGCATAACTACATATGTGTGCGTGCGTGCATGCGTGTATATTATATTTATAGAGGCTACCTTGTAAACTCCATTAACTCCGTTGCAGTGAACTCTCTAGTCTGCATGATAAAATGCTCCGTTAGCACTCAGAGAGAGTACATAAATCAAAACGAGTTATATAGTTTCTATATATTATGCATAACATAAAAATTACCTGTTTCAAAGGACTGAACTTGATTTCGGATGGGGCAAGAGCCTGTACATATGCTCATCAGAATATTGAAACGCAAAGACAAAAACTATTAAACCTCGTAAGTGAAAGGTCCTTCTAGAGTGTCCAGGTCATGTGTACCAATTGCTACCAGTGTACGTTTCCTGATAAATGCATGATATATGTGTGTGTGCGTCTGTATGTATGTTGTGTGGATATACCTGCAAATGTTTGATGAAGCTCTCTTGTAGATCTATTAAGCTATTATAGCGTGTTTGATCCAGTTTAATGTTTCTCAGAATTGCACATACTACAAAAGGCCTTATAGCTGCTGTCTGGATGAAATGGAATTAATTAATATCGACTAGATAATATTGAGCATTTGTACTTAATATTATAAATATGGACAGCTAGCATACCATAACTCACGCACACAAGCGAATATCAAGCATATCAAGCTTGTAGTTTATATTAAGGTATATGTTTAATACCTCGGGTTTGATAGTCATTGTCTGAACAGCCTTGGGACTTGAAAGTGTAAACGCGGGAACTTTTCATTTCCTAAGAATATTCGAATAGCACGACAAAGTCCCTCGGTACATAAGAGATCGTATCTGCCATAACAAACTATAGTATTATACACCATAATGCGGGTACAGCCTATGTATACAGTAGATAATATAATAGCCCACCGATTAGCAGCAATTTCGATCTTATATATGATTCCCTCCCCTTCATGGGGCTCATCATCAAGATGGTTCTGTTCCTCTTAATAGCATCTGCTGTAGTCTGCAATTATTAATCTCACTATTAACCTCATCATATATATATATATATATATATATATATAATATATATATATCTATATATATATATATATTATATATATATATCTGTGTGTGTGTATGTGTGTGTTGTGTCCATATATAGACACACACACAACCACACTTTACACACACATATGACATTATCTAACTTTGTGTTTACACACAGTGTGTATACTAATAAGATGGGAAATTCTTACCACATCGTCTAGTTCAGTGCCCATTGCAAAACAGAGCTCTTCAAACTCTTGTTCAGCTGCAAATTTGTAACTTAAGAACGAAGAGACTATAAAACATTCTACTTACACATCTGCTTGTTGATCGCGCGAGAAGAGCTCATCCTTGTTTATACTGACAATCGGCATTTCGTTGAGACTGACGGCTTCTCAAGTCCAAAACCCTAGCCTAATCTTCTGTTTAGGGTCCGTTTTAAAGGAGAATATTCTAATTATATTTAAAAGACATAAAGAATATGCCGAGGAATTCCTGATTATTCCTTAGCATATTCTTTTTAAGGATTATTAGCATTTTAACTTTAATACATAACTTAAATAAACACGCGCACCTTAGTACACGTGTATTACATCAAACATATCCAACTAAGAAAGTTATAATATATAGTTGATATTTAAAACTTAAGTGCTGATACATCGAAATCAAATGATATGCCGTTATGGTTATTATCATACTTATCTCTTAGCAATGCAGTTTAATAAGTTGTAAATAAATTTAAATACCTCAGTACATTTTAGGATTCTAAATTAATAAAAATATATAATTCAAATGATGTGTGAAATGTAGAATTAACTACATGAATAATTAATTTGAAATAATTTACCAAGTTTAGAATAATATTAAGTTAAACAGTAAACTTTATAAATAAGGATAATAATTGGATTAACGGTCTAATTTAGAATAAAATTATCAAATTAAGAATAATAATTGAGTTAAGGATTTAACTTAGAAATAAATGCATTCAATTTAAAAATAAATTCACCAAGTTAAAAGTAATAATTGAATTAAGGGTTTATTAATTAAAACAATGTGGTTCATGTACGACCGTACAACAAGTGAGTTAATGGTAATCATCAGATTAAAGAAAATAATTAAGTTAAAAATTTATTTAGTTTAAGAAGAAATTTACTAAGTTAAAGAACAACATAGTATGGGTAAACTTAGGAGGTTAAATGTTTAATTTATAATAAAATTTTAAGTCATTAAATAATTAAGCCCATGATAAACTTAAATAATTAAATAATTAATCTCCAAATTAAAGATGTTTTAAAGATCCAACTTATGAATAAATTCACCAAATTAAAAAATTACCTAGATTAAGGATAAATTATTTAAGATTTAATTTAGAAATAAACTCACTAAGTTAAAATAATAGCTAAGTTAAGAATTTATTAATTAATAATTATTATTAAATAATTAAGCTCATCAATAATGGACATGTGTATTAGTTTACACTAAAATATATAATTTTAAAAATTTCTTTAAAACTTAATTTATATTTTTAAAAGACACTAATTAAAAACGTTAAAATTTTAATAATAACGACACTTTTGACGCCAATGAAGATCCTTTATTGTTTTTAATATTTAAAAAGATTATTTTTTTTTTATATTAGAGTTAATAAATTTTATGAAGTCACTTTTAATTTTTATACCATGATTAAGAAGTTGTTTTAATTATGTCATATAATCAAATTATTTTATACTTTATAAAAATAAATAAATAAATAAATAATTTTGACTTTCTTTAGGCTATGATATTGGTATTAGAAAACAATTTAAAAAGTTTGAATCATTGTATTATATAAACAAAATTTTATGCAAATAATAAAAACTCATTTAACTAATTATACATTAATTTTATAATCAGGTACCATAAACTACTAATTTAGTAAATAATAAAAATTTAAAATATCATGTAAGAATTAAATAACTTAGATGATCACTCAATATGAAAAATTTAAAAATATTTTATTAATATAAGGTCTCCAAAAAAGTATGCTTTATAATGATATTAAATAATAATTCAAAATTAAAGTTTTTACTTTTATTATAATATTCTTTCATTTTTTAATATTCAAATCAAAATTAATAAGTTTATAAATTTGTACAAGTTAAAGATTTTTAAATAATACATGGTCCATTTATATATTTTTTCAAATTATGTACATAATCATTTTTGATAGATACACTGATAACATAAGTGATATTTATTATTATTATTAAAATAATATAACCCTCGATATTTAATGAGAATTTAAATACAAAAAAGTGTATTATGTATGGTTAAAAAATAAAATTTAAAGTGGTAACTTCAACTTATTTTTGAAATAATTTTATTAAAAGACATGAAGTGAACATCAAAATAAAAATAAAAGTTATTATGAAATGTTCAAAACGATCTTAAATAAGATTTAATAATAACATAATTACACCTTTAATATTTACATAACAAATTCAACCTTTAAAAATTTGATTTAAAAAAATAATTACCCTTATTAAAATGTTAAGGTTAAGGTTTGTATAATAAATAAATAGTAATCAAAATGAACAATGTCGTAAATATTTTATTATTGGTGGGTTTGTTTTTTTAATATTCACCAACTTAAAATAAATATTCTTTGAGAATAAAAATAATATTTATTTATTTGAATAATATATTAAATCATTAAGCATTATAATAAGCCTTTATAAGTAACATACAAATTTTATGTCTTATTTTAATCATAATGCATATCTTCTTTATTCTTGCATGTGTATAAAATTATTAATGATTTAATACTTAATAAACATGTTTAACTATTAAATTATGTATAATAATGATATAATAATGGAATTATGTTAAACCAATAAAATATTAAGCAACCATTGTTTCATGTGATATTTATAATCACTAATAAAATATAAGTATATAATATATTAATTTTCATATAATTTTCATTGAAATAATATGATCTTAATAATTATTGTTTTTGTTAAATGTGAAACAATATATAAATAAGTACTGCAAACAATTTTGACTTAAAACATATCAAAAGTAAATATGATCTTTGGGATATATAATTAAATATGCAATCTTTTATTTAAATGTGCAAAATAAGGGGTAACACAATAACATAATAAAATAATAACCAACAAATAATATATTGTTTTCTACAATCTTAAAATTATTATTTATATTTCAAAAATATATGAATAATACCAAAATATATATTAATCTCCATTAAATAATAATATATGTAAGAAGTACAAAATGTATAAATATGTCATTAATATAGCTTTATTACTAATTAAGTAAAAGTGAATTATTTTTACTTAAGTTGTAATAAGGTTATATTATAGGACGTGTAAAATTGAATTTAGTAAATTATTTCATATATTTTATTAAATTATGATTAAAAGTTATTAATACACATTATTGATTAAGTTTTTTTTTTGTGAACTCTTTAAGGTATATAGTCTTAACTAATTATTTAAATGGAACCTCCATACAATATACTTTTCTCTTTTATTTCATAGTGTATGCAATTTAATATTATTTTTAACATATTATTAATATGTTAATATAATATTCATCAATGATTATAATAATGAATAATGAGCATCCTTATTCTTAATAACGTTACAAATGATTAAAAATGCATGATATAAGTGAGTGACTCTAAGATAAAGAAAAACAAGAAGAAATACCGTGTACACATCATTATATATATGTTGTATATACTGCACACACGTATATATATATATAATATAATATATATATATTATATATATATATATATATATATATATATATAATATATATATATATATAATTTACACATATGTAATTTGCAAAAAAATTAAAGGTTCTTAATTCTTAGGGTTTTAGAGGATGGGAAGGAGGAGTTCTTACGACGACAGTCCGCCAAGACGGAGCAGCCGTAGGCGTAGTTTGAGCCCGAGAGGAGGCCGAGGTGAGCCGCCCACCACCCTGGTCCGCAATATTTCCCGTGATATCAGGTATTTGTCAAATTGGTTAAGATTTACATAATATAATCATGGAATTTCGGTTTTTCTTATTTTGTTTTAATTTTTTTTAATGTTTTCATTTCTGGTTCTGTTGTTTGAGGTGATATACGCATACATATAAACATATACGTGTAGACTCCTATGTGTATATGCATATATCAATAACTGATGCAGTGTTTTTATTTGCCATTCTTGCAGGCCTGATGATTTAAGAGCTCCTTTTGAGCGTTATGGACCCATCAAGGATGTGTATCTGCCTAAAAATTTCTACACGGGGTAAGCCACTCTTGATTAAGTTTATTTAATATAATGATTTAACTACACAAATAAATAAATAAATTATATTATATATATTATATATATATATATATATATATTATATTATATATATATATATATTTATTGGTGATATGTACTTTTCTTTTTTGTTTAGTATTTAGTTTATTCTCCTTTTAATGAAGGTTAAACCCCAAGACAAGCCAGGAAGAAAGATATATAGTTTTAACAAGTCAAGTCTGAAGTTAGTTATATTATATTTCGATTAGTTTTGACTAGATTGCTCAAGTGAAGCCAAGTGGTAACTATATAAATATTTTCACTGTGCTTTGAGGCAAACTTAGTGTAGTTTTATTTGTAGTTTTTATTTTACTTCCGGTGGTGATGGTAGAATATAGTTTTTCAAAGTTTGCTTGACGCAAATAATGGGAACATTGAAGGTAAACTAGTTTGACATAAGATATGCAAAACTCTGTGCAGAGAGCCTCGAGGATTTGGATTTGTGCAGTTTGTGGATCCTCGTGATGCAGAAGAAGCACAGTACAAGATGAACCATCAGCTTATCAAAGGACGAGAAGTGTCTGTTGTCTTTGCTGAAGAAACAAGGAAGAAACCATCCGAGATGAGAATGAAGGAAGCCTTCCAAAGGTGTATATACATGTGCGTGCGTGTATATGTATGTCATAGCATGATGTGTGTTATATATGTTATATATGTGTGTGAATAGAGAGATTATTACAACTTTTATTTATAGGGAGAAGCCTTTCAGGCGTTCACCTCCTCCTCGACGAGGTAAGTTAAGAAGATTATATCATCATGTTTGTCCTTAATCTTATGTATTAAACTTGTCTTTTGCTTATAGGCCGTTCGAGATCTCGTTCTCCGAGATATCAGTCGCCAAGATATTCTGTATCACCCCGGAAACGAAGATATTCCAGGTGTCTCTCTCTCTCTCTCACACACACACACACACACAGACCACATGTACGCACGCTCTTACGAATGATATATGTTTGTCATTTACAGGTCTTATTCACCTCCGGAGCGAAGAGGCTATGAGAGGCCGTTATATCCTTCACCTGGTAGACGTGAGTATTATGGCCGTGGTTCCTCTCCACCACCATACCGACGAGGTATATAGATAGATAGATAGATAGATACATATATATACATAGATAGATATATTACGCACACACACACATATACATAGAGAGAGAGAGAGATGTGTACTCGTAATGCAGATAGTTATTCTCACGGGAGAGAGGTGGTGCCGCATTACCCGCCGTTTGTGGCTCCGGCGGCTGCAATGGGAATGTTTGTGCCTGGTCACGGAGGTTTAGTGCATCCGTACCCTCCGTACCACCATCCAGGTAGCACGAACCGGGTGTGGGGGACGTGTAACAAAGAAGAAATATTTGTTATTTATGTCACTTGTCTAATTTATGAACCTTGGTTTATTATATTTCTGCGCTTACATACACATGAAATATTCTTACACACACGCACGCACACATATACGTACCAACCATCCTTATGTTTGCAGGCTTTTAGTTAGAAGAATCTGTGTGCGAAAGCTTACCTTTTTAGTTAGAAGAGTGTAAGGAAATGAATGAGAACAGCTGTGTGCCATAAACAAGTACCCACCGAAAAAGATACCTATATATTACAATGTTTCTATATAATTTTATATATATTATACTAACCACTGGCTGATGTGTGTATGTGTAAGTAGAGAAACTACTGGATATGCACTGATTCACTGTATGGGGGACGCTGATATAAACTAAGAGGTAACTTAAAGTCATTACACACTTACATTAAAATTACTCTTTAAATGTGTGTGTGTGTACACACATAATGGAAATCCACTAATATAACTTTTATTAGTGTAGACTAATAAAACTTACTAAGTTAACCATATTGAAATGTGGGAGTTTCATCGAACGTGTGTGTGTGTGTGTGTTTCTTGACCAGAAGTTGGTGAAGAAAGTCTTATATTATTCTACACACATACACATACACATACACATATATATGTGTATCAGTTGGACAAGAGTGTAACCTTTTCAGAATGGCAACAGTGTTCTACTGGCTGTGGCTGTTTCTTCTTTCTTATAGCGCAGTGGTCAATGTAGTAAGTACGACGTTTCCGCGGTGTTTGTGTTCGGGGACTCCCTTGTAGATTCTGGAAATAATAATGTATTAGTGACTCTTGCAAAGGCGAATTTCCCGCCTTATGGGAGGGACTTTGACACTCAAGTTCCCACAGGGAGGTTTGCTAATGGCAGGGTTATTCCGGATTACATCGGTGAGTTCATTTGAATATTTGAATTTGAATTTGAATTGTATCACGGTCGAAATTCTCTTTCTAGATACATCTTTTTTCTTGTAGCGTCATATTTGGGACTGGCATTTCCAATTGCTTATCTAACCGCAGGAGATAACATTGAGCAGGGGTTAAACTTTGCATCCTCAGGAGCTGGTCTTCTACAAGCATCAGGAAATGTGTTTGTAAGTTTGTAACTGTGTGTGTGTGTGTGTGTGTGTATTGTTCATGCGTGATATCCTGAATGTAGGTCTCCTTGAACACCCATATACGACATGTACCATATATGCATATAAATACATGCATAAATACAGAGAGAGAGAGAGAGGACGGAGATTGTGTCACCATTAGATTATACTTATACTCTCTCTCTCTCTATCATCGTGCGTATACGTACATCTTTATACACATATAGAACACATACGTACATACACAATATATATTAGTAATGTATATATATGCATGTATATAGAGATTGTGTGTGTGTGTGTAAGTGTATGTATATAGATATACACGTATTTATACACATGTGTTTACAGGGGGAGCATATACCTTTGCCACAGCAGGTTAGCAGCTTCAAAGAGGTACACCAAAGGCTTACAAAGAAGGTTGGTGAGGAGTCTGCATCCGATATTATCTCCAAAGCGGTTTATTACATAACAGTTGGAAGTAATGACATCGCCAATAACTACTACCTCTTGCCAGGGGCTCCCCTGAGAAAACAGTCCCCACAGCAGTTTCAAGACTCTCTAATCTCAACGTTTAGAGAGCAAATCAAGGTAATTAACTACATAATAGTGCTTTAACACGCTCACACGCACTATAAATATATATATATATATATATGAAATTTATACTTATATTTGTTTATTTAGGAACTATATAACGAGGGTGCGAGGAGGTTTTTGATAGCGTCACTTACACCATTAGGATGCAGCCCGATTAATTTACTTAAGTACCTGATTAAGACACCTGGGGAGTGTGCAAAAGAGCTTAACGATGCCGCAACAAGCTATAACTCAGCCGTGAGTCCATGCTTGCAGAGCTCAGATCGTCCCTGCCTGATATACACCTTCTCCATGGGAACTGCTATGACATGCTCCTGAAAATCATCCAAAATCCCACCCCCAATGGTGCGTGTGCGTGTGTAATAATTAATAATTAATTATTATTACTTACAGGTTTTGATTATGGAGACAAGGCATGCTGCAGCGGAATAGGCAAGAATGGTGCGATTCTTTTCTGTCTGCCAGATGTACCTTCATGTAGTGACCCGGACAAGTACGTGTACTGGGACGAGTTCCACCCTGGCAGTAGAATATACTCCATGTTTGCTCAAAGATTCTGGAATGGAAACCAGGATGGCATATACCCCACAAACCTCCAGCAAATTCTTCGTTCATAAACTTGGCTATACTTAAATAAATCAATAATATTTGATATATGAAACTTTCGAAGTTTATACATTAAATAAAACAAGGACATATATATCAAAATATGCATGCATATCTTCATGTGTCACAATTTTAAAGGTTTAGACTTTTATAGAAATTATTGACCAATATACTTCACTATATATAAACGATTTTACATATTAATAATGTCAAAAGCCTATTACGAACACAGACACACACGCACGCACGTGCGTGCGTGTGCATGTGTGTGTGAGTGTGTATGGAATCAAAGTGACTGCACATAACGGTGGAACATGCAAAATAAATGTGATAAGTGGAAAATGTTGCTTTCTAGCATGTGCATCTTACCTAACTCTATGATGAAGAAAGAATTCAATTCACAGCCAAACTGTAGTCCACAAAATATTTATACATACACACACGCATATGTGTGTATATGTACGTGTGTGGTGTATGAAAAAGATTGAACACAAAGGTCACCTGAATAATCTACTATTAGATGCAGACAGACAGTGCTTATATATATATACACATACATATACTTTTCAACGCCCTTAAAGTCTACCTTCCTCAGTTAAATAACATACATACATATACATATATATATTATATGCATGCATGAAGACGTGCATGTACATATATGTACATTGATCAACATTAACATATGCATATGCTTACACGATACATATGCATGTGATGTATGTGCAATTAAAAGCTTATAAAAGCTTACATACAAACAGTACATGAGAACGACTCACTCACAGTGTTCTTGTGTGTGTTCCTCTACTTGAATTACACACAATATGAGAATTTTTATGTGTATATTGTTCATATTTTCAATACAACAAGTATATGCACAAAGCAAAGTACCTGCATTATTCGTGTTTGGAGATTCTTTAGTGGACGCAGGGAATAATAATGCTCTCACTACACTGGCAAGGGCTAATTTTCCGCCTTATGGAAAAGATTTTGATACACGGATCCCCACCGGTAGATTTGCAAACGGGAGACTCATACCGGACTTCTTAGGTGTGCGTGTGTGCGTGCATGTGCGTTTTACAACCATTAGCATGTGTATCTTAAGCTGCAAACATTCAAAGTATATAAAAGAATGTATGTGTGTGTGTGTGTGTTGTGTATGCATGCTTTACACCACACACACAACTTACAGAATATAACATGATATTTGATTGGTATATGCAGCATCTACATTGGGACTCAGACCACCACCAGCTTCTCCTTCCTGGAGACGATGTTCTTCAGGGTGTAAATTTCGCATCTGCTGGTTCTGGTTTACTTGAGACCACAGGCCTCGTTTTTGTAAGTTAATTAAGTATATAGTTATATACTGCTATATAGAGATATATATATATGAACATGCTTAACTACACACATACATACAGACAACTTGTATACACGGACATACATAATGTGTAGGGACAACATATATCTGTGCCAAAGCAAGTGGAGAACTTCAAAAAGGTAAAAGAGAATATTACTGCCAGGATTGGTAAAGAAAGAGCGGCTGAGATTGTTTCTAAATCGATCTACTACATAACTGTCGGCAGCAATGACATAGTGAACAATTATTACCTACTTCCCGTGTCGCCTCTGTCTGTCCAATACACACCCCAGCAGTTCCAGAACCTGTTAATAAATGAGTATCAAAAGCAAGTTCAGGTATGTACACACATGTACATATGTATATGGTATATATAAGTATGTAGATATGTACATGAAAGAATATAATGCCTACATACACCGTACATATATGCATGTATATGAAATATATATCATATGGATGTTTGAAATGAATTAAATGAATGTGTTGTGTGTGTGTTTGTGTGTGTGAGAGAGAGAGAGAGTCACGTTTAGCTAAAGATCAACTCAACTGTGATCCTAACTCCCATGCATATCCCATATATACCATATACATAGATATATATAGGTGGATATATATACCTGATCTTTGCATCTTAGGGTGTATAATAAGTAAGATATATACATTGTGTTTATATTATGGTCACAGAGAAACATTTGTACTGTAGGTCTGGAAAGTTTTACGAAATAAGTATAATATATATTATAAATGATATTATTAATACAGAACCTGTATGATCAAGGAGCCCGGAAGTTTATACTCGCCTCCTTAACAGCACTTGGATGTAGTCCGATAAACTTGCTACGATATAACATTGTCGGACAAGGGCAGTGTGTCGATTTCCTTAACAAGGCTGCTTCAAGCTACAACAATGCATTAAAACAGAGTGTACCACACTGGACTTCGTCTCTCCCAGGATCACACATTGTTTATGCAAACTCGTACGATTATGTGTTGGATTTAGTAAAAAAACCCACTGCCTATGGTGAGCTATTATATATATATATATATATATATATATATTGTAGTGAGATTCTCCAGGTACATACATATACAGTGTTTATATAAGTATGGATATCACAGAATGCATATTATGTGATTATGTTGTATACATGTTCCATATCAGTGTATGCATGTATATTACATGATGCCGAAGTGCCTATCCTGTATAGAAACATGTATGTGTTCATAAAACACACACACACACACAACATGAATTACCTTCATATGCAGGATACCAAGTATCTGATAAAGCTTGCTGCAGTGGCATTGGCAAGAATGGAGCCATAGTCTTTTGCCTCAGAAATGTTACTACGTGTCCCGATGCATCAAGTTATGTTTACTGGGATGAGTTTCACCCTAGCTCCAGAGTATACGGAGAACTAGCCAGTAAATTTGGTCTGGATCTACTCAAGATAGCTACCCAATCAATGTATACCAGCTCACAAACATTTGAATTAATTAAATCACAATATATTCCTCGTATATCCCAAGAAAAGATTTACAATGCTATAGATGTATTAACTCTCTCTCTCTCTCTTCTCTCTCTCTCTCTCTCTCTCTCACACAACACACACACACACACCTGGCTTGATCCACTTTTTTCTTACTCTACGGGCCCTCTCTTGCCATATTGCCCACCTTGTGCCCTTTTTATGTGCACAGCCATTGAATGGAATAGTGTACAAATATATACATATCACACACACACACACACGTATATACATGTAAACATAAATATACCCAATTCAAACGATTCATATAATATGTATAATATGCAATATATATACATAGACCTATATAGAATATATCACACAAGCATTAAGTCATAACATGTACGCAGATTTTTATATAAACAATCAATCATACAAGTACATGTAGCATACGAACATACACACACACACATGCGTGCGTGCGTATAACTGCTCCTGCGTGCCTCATTTAAGATTCATATATGTGTGTCTATACACACACACACATACATGACTAAAAATGTGCAAGTACATATACATAGCTTAAACTATATATATATATGCATCCTAAGTTCACACGAGATATATGCATGGACTTCGGGAGTACAAAGCTTTAAGTCAGTAAAAGAAGTAAAATAATCAATCAATTTGATTAATCTAAGTTTTAATAAAACTTCACTTTTTTCTCTCGTTCCTCCACTTGAAGACAGGTAAGCTGGACGGCACCACAAGCTCATCATTGCGTAGCTTTCTTTTTCTCCCTTTTCCCTGCATTAAAAACAGAAATGAATAACCGAAAAGTTGGTGTGTGTTTGATTTGCGTACAACACGTGTACATCTACCTACCTGAATACCTGATATGGGAGTATGTACAGGTATGTATCTATCTATCTTTCTATCTATATGAATACACACCATTGTCTGCTTTTGCATGGACATCGTTGCCGCAATACTTTTCAATTTCTCTAGCCGCTGTTTCCGCCGTGCCAACTCATTATATGCAGCCGCACGCTCCCTACAAACATAGTTCATATTCAATATATATTGTTATATATCCATATACATATTAGGATAATCCAGCATATATATAATAAAAATAGCATACCATTTCCATTTAGACTTTTATATGGAGTACTACCTGATTACATCCGGTGGAAGATCGCTGCTTGACGGATCTTCATCGGTTTTTCCAGCGATACAAGTTTTGAGTTCCTTTGCCTCCTCGCTGCAACAAGCAACTCGTAATAAATACATAAACAGACTACGGATATTCGACGCACGCACAATATGAATTTACCTGTCTTCAGCAAAGTACACATGTTGACTGGCTGGGGCCTTGTGTAGAAAATGCAATGCACCTTGCAGTCTCTCTATTTTCTGGCAAAAACAATAACACGTCAAGTAAAAATAAAAACAGGAAGATATACCCACCTTCTGTTCTGATTGGGCCTTATTCAGCACGTACTTGACATCTTGCGTCTTCATTAGCATTAGTTCTTCATGTGTATACTCTTTTGCTTCACTCCTGCAAGGAAATTGTACAGGGCATTAAACTGACTATCTCATTAAAAGTGTGTGTGTGCAAGATACTTGGGCCTGTGGATGCCATTGCTTGTTTTGCTGTTGATCATGTTGTAGTAAAACTCATCCGGGTTTTTAAAAGCCGCTTTCTCTTGCAATTTCTGCGGGAAACAAGTGTTTGCTTATATGTATATATGTCCCAAACCGTTGTTATACATATAACATACATGTATGTGTATTTTTATGTAATCCTAGTGTATATAATTATGTCTGTGTACATACGCTTATATACACATGTATAGAAATGGTAATATCTTGGATGTATGTGCAGATGAGTTATGGTCATGTCTCATGTGTGTGAATTGTATGCATCTACATATAAGTAGATATAGAAATTGCTGTGTTTTATATGATCATATGCTGATGAATATCTTAATATAATCTTTAGAATCACCTGTATTGTTTTTGTTTCTTATGAAAATCTCTGGCACGCAGCACATAGTCCTTGTGCTTCTCGAGCAGGCCATATCTACGACGATCGCCCCTACGGAATCCATAAAGGAATTAGAGGGGAGGGAGAGAGAGACAGACAGACAGAGAACTCACGGTTGCGCTCGCTCCCTGTGCTCGCGGCGCCTTACTGCGTTTCTTAACGACGACATTGTTGCTTAGAAGGAAGAACCCTAAGCCCTAATCCGCCATAACAGAATATGCATGAGTTTTAGGAATATACTACTAACTGGATATTCTGTCAGAGGTTTAACAAAACGCGGATCAATTCGCACCTCTAACTTTTGGGATTGTGAGAGTGCTTTTAGTGTGAGTGTGGCTTTTGCAAGATCTGTCTCTTCGTTGTCCATCTTCTTCCTCCATCAAGCTCCGTCAATGGCGTCCATGGCGGCTACTTCATCTACTCTTCTTCATGGCGCCGCAGCGGCCGGAGCTTCTCTGTCTGTGCGGAGCCGCAAGGTAGTAGTAGATCTGAATATAGATCGTCATAAGATTAAGTTAATCACGCATTTTAGTCTCTTAAAGCTGCAATTCGTTCCCTTAATCGTCGATCTGCAGCTGCATGTCATGAAAATGATTACCATTCTTCATTTTGTATACATATATTGATAATATGCACACATAATATGTGCATTATTTCTTTGTTACACATCTTCTGGTGGGTTGTTCAGGATAGTGTTATTTGATGCATGTCGTGACACTGTCTGTTCACATCATCAATACATGTATAGTATGTGTATGTATACCATGTACATGTGTGTGTGTGTGTGTGTGTGTGTTATATATATTTATATTTATGTCGTTTATGTTGCAAGGTTATGCCATCCTACAGTGGTCTTAAAATGTGCCCATTGGTCATCAAGCAAGCTGTTGCAGCTTCTTCTCGATCAGCAGCACGGAGGTTTTTTACTATTAGCTGTGAATCCTCTGTAAGTACCTAGAGAGAGGAGAGCAGAATACACATTCGTATTAATGTTTAATGTTTGTTTAGTGTTAAGCTAATACCTGACTGACACATTCACGTGAACTTTGTTGCAGCCTGATGAGACGCTGAAGCAATGTCAATCCGTTGTGGCGGAGCAGCTTGGAATTGAACTAACCAAAGTTCAGGCGGATTCCAAGTTTGCTGACCTCGGTGCTGATTCACTCGACACGGTAAGCTCATATATGTGTATATGTATATTTAAACCTTATTAAATATATATTCTTATATTCAAACTATAATGTTCACATCACATCACAGGTACTGTTTCTTAGGGTCAACATGTAGCTTTGCATGCATTTATGAACAGGTGTAATGCATGTGTGCAGAATAGACACATTACCTATACGTAGGTTTATGAGTAGATACGCATTCGTAGTATAATGTAAACTAGTATCTCCTACTAAACTACGTACACATCTATATACATATAAATGATAAATTTTAAGTTATGATGTTATTATCATGTTAAACAGGTTGAGATTGTGATGGCTTTGGAGGAGAAATTCAATATATCAGTGGAGCAAGATGGAGCCGAGAAGATCCGTGACCGTTAAGGATGCTGCTTGATGTCATCCACACAGCTTGTGCTCCAAAAGAAATACCTCTGCGTAGAGAGTCTCATGTTTTGTTTCCTCTTTTTGAAGCTCTATAACTAAAAATCTTTTATACCTGTACCAATTATATTAACTTATAACACATAAGACATTAATTTTATTTATATTTTCATATTCAGAAGAAAAATATTCATGTTAAGTAGTCCCATGGAATCTATAAATTTTATTTTTCTTTTTTTCTAAACTCTAGTAAAGCAATATCTACTAAATTTAACATTTCCAAGGATAGTTAACGGGGCAATTGATATATTCAACATAGGTTTAACATGCAGTTCGACATGATTTAAAAATCGAATAAGATATATTTTGATTTTGCTTTTAACTTTTGTTTAAAAGATAGTAATTTATAAAACTAAATTATACTATTTTATATATAAGGATATACTCTAATTGAATGGTATCGTTTAACTTAGTTAAAAGTAATAATAAATATAAAGTTTAAATCTAGAATATTTTAAAACATAGAATATTATTAGTGTATTTTAAATTTAAATTTAATTAAAAATAATTATTATATAAATTATATCCAAGTAGTATTTATTTAATCCTAACAAGAATCTGCACTGGCCTTGGTGCCATCTCCTTTTGTAGCTATGTTCCTTCCTCTCGAGCCTGGTTGGCTTCATTCTCACTATGGTAACTTCATACCTGTACACCATCAGGGGCATCAGGCTGCCAACGATGCTTGTCTGGAGTACTGACTCATTTTGCTGGTCAGCTGCCTGCTGTTGCTAGTGTTGACATTCCCTTGATTGCCTCCATGCTGTGTTTCTTGAGGAAAGCCTCAACCTGCTGTGTCTGCGACATTGTCATGGTTCTCTTATGTCTGTACCTATCCACACGAATGCCTAGAAAAATCATTTTGAAACGATGAGCCAAGCTATTCTTTGTTTGGAGCATGCTTGACATCCCTCAAGTAGCTATAACGATGTCATCCACGTATAGAACAACGATCACGAGCTGGTCGTGATGTTGACGTAAACATTCCAGTCCGCATTGGACCTTCTGAAACTTTCATCGCAAAAGAATTTGTCGATCGTCTTGTACCACGCTCGAGGAGACATAGATTGCCTTGCATAGACGGCAGACATGCTTCTTTCCATTTTCAAATCCTAGTGGTTTGGCATATGTGAACTTCTTCCTCGAGTATACCATGAAGAAAAGCTGTCTTTACGTCTATTTGGTGGACCTCCAAGTCAAGAGCTACTGGAAAAAAACTGTCGTTGAAGTCAATTCCCTGTTGTTGTGAAAAACTGCGAGCCACCAGCCTAGCCTCGTAGCGGTGTGCCTTCTCGACTGTTGCACTTGCAGTCCACCTCTTTGCGTCCTGAAGGAAGGTTGCATATCTCCCACGTTTTGTTGTTGATATGCGAGTTGATCTCTTCCTGCAATTAGCTACTGGCCATTTTGATTTCTCATTTCCTCGTAGAGCTTCTTGCATGGATCCCAACTCATCAATGAGAGCACAATTGAAAGCAAACATCGTTCTGTTGGCTTTTAGGACGTCTCGCTGGAACTTGTGGTGGTTGTGGATGCCTATCTTGCTCGTCATGAAGGTCCTCAAGTTCTTCAGGTGGCAACTTGTCTCCCATTCGTCTGTCTCGCTGTCAGAACCGAAGTATCTGCATTCCCTGGATGAACATCCTGTCGTTGTGCTATTCGAACTTGAGAAGTTTGACCAATGGAGAAGTCTGTCTCGTCAAACTTCAGACTTCGACGGTTCAAAATTCATATGAATCATGGTGTTTTTGCATTTCCCGATGCTGAGCGTTCACCAGTTTTTACCTCTCATCCTTGTTTCAATGTGTGCCAAAAACTTTGATATCGTCAATTGAAGGCTTCATCCCTGTCCACATTTGTTCAGGCACTTTACTACTGAGAGCATGAGTAGGTAGTCGGTTGATTATATTGTTGACTGCACTGCCTCCCCCTAGAACTTCGGGCAATGCCTCGTGCATGTAGCAATGAACGAGCAATGCAACGACAATTCTGTTCTTGCGTTCCACCACGCCGTGCTCGTTTGGAACACTGGTATAGTGACGAATGCCAGTACGTCGTAGAAGAAAACTCGTTGGAGATAAATTCACCACCACGATCAGTTCAAATGTAGCGTACTTGGACATTCAACTTCGGCTTTCCACTCTTGGAAATACTGTAGGGCTTCAGACTTCTTCTTCAGTACGTATATCCAAGATTTCCGTGTGTAGTCATCAACAAGGAGAAAAAAATACTGGCCTCCCCCCACGGACACAGTCTTGCCGGTCCCCATAAATCCATGTGGACAAGTTCGAGTTTGGACTAAGCTCAAACTTTGGCTGCTTTGAGAATGTTCCTACCTTGTTTCCCTGCATGCAGCCTTCGCAATGCTGGAGCAGTTCATTGGGCAGTGGGTAATCCGTCAACCATCTGTTTTTTATCATCTTCTGTAGAGCACAAAAGTTAAGATGTTCAAGCCTTTCATGCCAGAGTCCTGCATCCCCGGTAGCATAAGTGACAAACGCTGCTGCTCCTCACTTCCAAGTGAGAACATATAGATCACCACATCTATGGCCCACTACTAGAAGACGCTTATTCTTGCTACGAATGTGCACCTGTGATATTCAAAGTTGCACAATAGCCAGCGTCATCGAGCTTGGAAACCGACAACAGGTTCACGTCCAATCCAGGAACATACAAACGTTTTTGAGCACTACATTTCCGTTCTGCAGCTTAAGCACAAGTTCTCCAACTCCATCGATGCTCAAACGTCCTTTGTTCATCGACTTCACTCGTTTTGTCCATGATAACGTTGGAGGTTGCTGTGGTTTGATGCCCTTGAGTCCACATACCAATCACCTTCAACTGCTAATGCCGAGAATGCAAAGTTCTTTCTCGATTCACTTTTCAGAGGATCAACTGACTCAAAACCCATAAAATGTCACCTATGCACGTGCGACGATTGGGTTCAACTGTGGAGTCCAGGTCCTCAATGCTACTTCAATCAGCAGGGTAACCAGTTGGTTCCTTCAAGTAGCATGTTCAATTAAGATCCACAAATAATTAACTCCTGCCGTTGATTCTATTTGCATAAAGAATGCTGACCCTTTCTAAGTCACTGCTCGAACTCTCAAGCTCTGAAGATGATAGCTCTTTTGCAACCTTGTTTGTAGTCACCTTCTTCTTCCTTTTGTTGTTAATCTTGTCTCTCCCTTTGACGTTGTCAGGGGCTTTCTTTCTTCGTGATGGTTTGGGACAGTTCCTCGCTGTGTGTCCATGTTCATTGCAGTTATAGCATTTCCTGCTATCCATCCCCGAGACGAGGGCTGCTGCATCTACCTTTGTCCTTCCTGAGAACTCTGTGAGCTTCTTCCTGACGGATGAGGTTACTAGCCCAGTCAAACTTCACTTCATCGCGACTACCAATAATCGTCTGGACATTATCGTAGCTGGGTGGCAAGCCCATGACCGTGCAGCATCCTTGGGAAGAGCCTTCTTCATACCTTCAAGCTGCCAGGCAGCTCCTCACACTTCCTCTATAACATAGTCATGGTTCGTGATTGTAAGATTGTTTCATGCTTAGCGCTTAGCATGTTGGCAACAATGTATTGCAAGAATTAAGCAATGAATGTGTGTTATGGAATCTTGTGCAATCCTATTTCAATTATAATTTTTTTGTTTTATAAAGACATATTTGCACTTTTGTGGTTTCCAAATGTTTAATAATAATTCTAGTTATCCATCCGAATCTTAACTAATATCTAACGAACCAAAGAATCCCATCCTGTTAAAGCGTTTCAGTGTAGAAATAAATCAGAACACATGCCTTACATAAGTGGGTAGGTTCTTATAAAATGAATAATTTCAAGTACAGTAATATAATATTTTAGGATGAAAAAAATGTTTAGAATAGTGATAATTTTTTGCAATAATTTTGATATTTATAATATAATTATTATTATAATATTGTTTAATTATAATCAATATGTATTGTAATTTACAGTTTGATTATTAAAAATACTTATTTTTAAATAAGTTAAAGTGCAGTTTTTTATTATAAAAAACTAATTGGAATAACAAACCAATTATTGTATGTTCATACTTAAGCAAATATTTATCTAACATTTATAAATAAATAAATTAAAATTTAAAAAATAATTTAAATTATAATATTTATTAAATATTTATTTTAATTATTATTTTAAGCATTACAAATAATATAACAAAAATCAATGATTAATAGCAAACATAAAGCTAAAAATCTATACTCTCATTCCAAGGCAATCAATTAAGTTTTGTTTACTATATATAAAAAATGCAAAGATTTTTTAATAAACTTAGAGGGAAAACCAAAATGTATAATAGGAATAGAATATTAATTTTATAGTTTATTAAAATAGCACTCAAGATCTCCTCTTTCTTATATATTATATATATATATATATTATGCATAAATAAATAAAAATCAAATAAATTTTATTTTGAAATAATTTAAGTTGTACATCTCTTTAAACCACGATTGTAAACATGTAAATTAATAAGCTTATAACATTGAGCATAAAAAAAAGATTAATATTTAAGCATATTAGAGAAATATTTATTTATATAGATATATATGCACACATATTCATAAATAATGATAAAGAAACAAAAAAAGAAAAGAAAAAAAGGTGTCTAAATTTAAATGGGTTAAAAAAACATACATCACATATTCTTAAATCTTCATTTTAATTATTGGATTATTTTTTTTGTTAACACGATGATATATATAATTTAAGTTTATAAATATACACTAAAGCCATTATTACTCCTCTGCACCAATAATAAAAGTACCTTGTGATGTTTCACATTTTCACATGAAATATCAATGTTCATCGAAACTATATTTAATGCTAATTTATGTGTATATATATATATATATATAATCTAACATATCGTTACAAAGTTTGAAATTTTAAAGTAAATAATTTCTATAAAATTAAATCGATTTATAAATTAATATTTCTATATTTCAATGTCTAAAGATTTATAAAAAAATAAATCAATCGAATGTGTAATGGTGTAATATAGTATCTTTATATATTAAACATACACATATACTAAATTTATTTATTTAACGCATTTTAAACTTATAAAAGAACATTTTATTAATTCCTAATAAATTCGTTTATTGTTATTAACTATGATATTATTATTATTCTATAGATATTACATATTATATGTGAATGTGTTATAATATATAATCAATAGAATGTAATAAACCATTTAATTTAGGATATTATTAATATAATATATAATAATGGAACCTAAAGCATAACATAAATATATTTAATATATATGGTTCTTCATGCATGCAAATATTCTTTAATTCAAATCACCTCAAATTAACATGTATATCTTTAATTCAAATCACCTCAAATTAACGTGTATAATTAGATGTACAATCCTAGTTTTGATAACAAAAAGGAAAATATTAATGAGAAGATCACAGTGGTATTAGCAGGGATTATGGGTATAAGAGGAGGGATGTATTCTCCCATAAGATTCTTAATGTAAATTTTAAGAGGATGAAGAATTGCAACTATAATACTCAAGATGAGAACTTGGTTGATATGCATGTTTGTCTTTTAACTTGCGAATCGTGAAACATGACCTGCATGGATATTCTTAATGACCTAGATATACCTTTGTGTGAAGGGTTTCTTCAGAGCTATGACAAAGATAAAAGGTCATGAAATTTTCCTTGATCCAATGCGTATACATGAGATAATGAGCCGATGTTTAAAGAAATAATTACATCATTTATGTAATAGTCATGAGCCGGATGTTTAAAGAAATAATTACATGATTAATTGCCTTTAATTTAAAGGAATATACTACATTCTTTTTATTGCTTTTACATGTATTTCTTATAACGTTGTTGATTATGACACTTTCAACACTTCTACGCATCCACCCAATGAATTTAACATGCATTATGCATGTTAACTCTTTTTGTCTAAGAGACCATGTCTTATTTAGACATTTATTATACATTTGTTTTCATGTTGCCTCCTTTATGGTTGGAACTATACAACCTTTACCTCATTATTTATGCATTATTTAATCTTTTTTAATCTCTAGCTATATAATGGTAACATTATAAATAAATGAATAATAATTTAAATAATGATATTTATTTAATTATTATTTAAGCATTACAAATAATATAACAAAAATCAATGATTAATAACAAACATAAAGTTAAAAATCTATACTCTCATTCTAAGACAATCATTTAAGTTTTGTTAACTATATGTAGAAAATGCAAAAATTATAAATGTTATACAAACTTTTTAATAAACTTAAAAGGAAAACCAAAATGTATACAATATGAATAGAATATTGACTTTATAGTTTATTAAAATAACGCTCGAAATCTCTCTCCTTTCTTATATATATATATATATGCATAAATAAATTAAAAAAAACAAATAAATTTTATTTGATAAATAATTTAAGATGTATATCTCTTTAAACCACATGTAAATTAATAAGCTTATAACATTGAGCATAAAAAAGATTAATATTTAAGCATATTAAAGAAATATTTATTATATAGATATATACACACACACATTCATGAATAAAGGTAAAAAAAAAAAAAAAAAAAAAGGTGTCTAAATTTAAATGGGCTAAAAAAACATATATCACATATTCTTAAATCTTCATTTTAATTATTGGATTTTATTCTGTCGAGATGATGATATATATAATTTAAATTTATAAATATACACTAAAGTCATTATTACTCCTTTGCACCAATAATAAGAGTACCTTGTGATGTTTCACGTTTTCACATGAAATATCGATGTTCATCGAAACTATATTTAATGCTAATTCTATGTGTGTGTTTATAATCTTGTAAAATTAAATCAATTTATATATTTATATATTTCAATGTCTAAAGATTTATAAAAAAAATAAATCAATCGAATGTGTAATAGTGTAGTATAGTATCTTTATATATTAAATATGCACATATACTAAATTTATTTATTTAATGCATTTAAGACTTGCAAAAGAACATTTTATTAACTCCTAATAAATTTGTTTATTGTTATTAACTATGATATTATTATTATTTAATACATATTACGTATTATATGTGAATGTATGCACGTTGTAACTAAAGTGGGCATGATACGTGAAAATGGGAATATAAAATAAATTACTAATGAATACTTAAGTTTTAATTATTAATTAATCATTTAATTAATATGTAATTAAGCCTTAAATATTAATTAATTAATTAATTAATCCTTCAATAACCTTACTTAATAAGGAATATTCTTAAACTATCTTAGAATATTCATATTATTCTAAAAATAGTTTACAATAATGAAGAAATACTATCAAACATAAAATGAAATCATTTCCTTATCAACATGTTAATTTATTTATAAATACTTTCTTCCTAACCATATAGAGAAATGTCCTCATTTTGTTTAAATCATCACTCTCCGGATTAATCAAATCATTTTGGTCAATATATTGATGTTGTTGCCACACCTAACACTCTCATGAATGCAATTGGGAGTTGCCATCCTTGTTAATACATAAGATGTAATAAGACCAGGTCTGCATAAAGGTTCATCTAAAAACTGACGTTCCTTAAGAATAATATTATAAAGCGCCCAGTTGCTATCCTTCATTTTATAAAATTCAAAATCACGAGAAAGAAAAGCTTCAGGAAATGTATGATACGGTGGATACTGCTCACAAAAATTTCCGAGATTCTTCTTTCTGAGGCACGTATCCAAGTAGTTCACTAGCTCATCCATGATATCGGTATCAGAATATGGATCAAAAGTGATTGGATGAATACAAGCAATGTTTTGGTTGAGCATAGCCTTCTGAGGAGAGTCGTCTACTACTAAGATATGTGCATTCTTCGTTATCCTTAAGCGACTGATCTCCCCATGAGTCCCAATTATTCTTTCATTCTTGAAGAAGTATGGCTTGCTTTCCTTTTTTATATTGTGAAATTCGAGAGGTTTATAACACATTCGCTGGTCAAAAATCCAATCTTTACGAATCACCTCTTCTGCAACACTACAATGTTTCTTAAGCAAATTCAACAGCGGTGTTAAGTTATGAATCTGCATGCATGACCAAATCCCCACAAGCGCACCCATCTCCTTAAGCTTTTGAAAGAGACGATCCAACCCTGGACGAAAAATAATATCATATCGAAATTTACCATGACAAGGAATGAAATCTCCTTGTTTGATTTCTTTTTTCCTATCCTCGGGCCTTTGTCGATGAAGCAGAACACCATTGACATCCAACAACACAATATGGCCATGAGTAACATGAGATAGCGTTGCCTCTTGAATACTTTGCAAATCACTTGTTTGCTCTCTTTCACATTTATCCGTTGCCACTATCTCGTTGCCTATCCCTTCATCATTTAATTGTACATCATCCTTACAAGATTCAGATATTGCATGCGCTGAAGAAATTGATTTCGGAATTGAAGCCAATAAAAATGATGATGAAAAAACTGAAGTGGCCCCATGGTAACGATGTTTTGAGCTGCATTATTATCTATTTCCTGCATGAACTCTGTCATTCTGACATGTGGCACAAGAAATTGTCACCAAACCCCTCTCTTACCTCATGCCAATGCTGAAAATCCATGTTCTCAATTGTTTTATTACATCTACAAAATGATAATTAGCTGACCTTAAAATTATCAAGGTATATTATTTACCTTGTTAATGTGTGACCCATGTTTGAACTAAAAGCTTCATTAATCCTTGAGAATTTATTTTCTGTACAAATATAAACGAAATATACAAAAATGCTTTATGTTACACTCATTTACAACTATTCGTCACTCTAACAATTCATTAACAATTCTTCTTCGCTATTACCTTCTGAGTGAGGCGAAGAAGGTCTAAGCCGCTTGTGAGATGGTTCAAGATCTTCTTCATCTTCTATTGATGTTTCCATGGGTATTGAAGTGTGCAAATGTTCTGTACTCCTCGAGATAACTTCCGGTCTAATATCTGATTGAAGTTCGTCCTCAGACTTCGACATTGAACCAAATTCATCTTCAGAGCTATCGCACTTATCTGGAGGGAACTTTCTCAAATACTCCTTTATGGATTCGTTGGGGTACTCAGTTGAGAACCTATCTATCCACTTGTTCAGGTCCTCAACCATGGTCTTATCCTTTTCAACGGCAAATACACATGTATGCCGAAGGTAACACTCCTTCAAGACGGACCCCCTAGTGCAGTAGTAAAAAACCCACGCATCACTGTGAGGACCCCTGATCAAGTTGACGATGCTCCGTGCCGCTTGACTTGTGATGTTTGGATAACGTACATTGCTGAATACGTCACTCTACCTATCTGTGTATCAGATGGAGGTTCAGGGCTGTTGGAGTGCAAACAGATGCCTGGCCAGTCATTTGGAAGTTTGAAACTGTTTGGCGCATTCCTAACAACCAAGTGAACAACCGAATCAATGCACTTCGGATCAGCATCATTCATATAAAATCCTGTCCAACGATGTTTATTCCTCTTGGCAAAGGAGAAGGCAAAGGTATCGGTGACATGAGCAAGAATCAAGAAATAAATACCTGAAAACGTAGATATCAGTCAAGAGTGCAAGTATGAATTCAATAATAAATACCTTCTTTGTACATGCTTGCACGGCTAAGTTTCTCCACCAAATCCTCTAGTGTCCTGTCTGTCGAAGGATTTTTTGACACCCGCCGATCCATCACGAACAATTGAAACGGTTTCCTACAAGCAGTGATGGTACCCCATAAAGTCTCCGAATCCAACAACAAACATCTGTAGGGCTTGTCGTGATTCGTAGCATCCTCCTTTATAAGGTTCAACTCGGTTCTCCGCTGCTGAAGGACTGCCATAAGAGAAGGCATCATTGCAATGTTCTCCTTTTTGGCGTTGGCGTGCAATAGATTCTTGCCCAGATCTTCCGATTGATTCACCCATTCGACAAGCATATCATCATTTGTCACATG